>JAREIK010014354.1:0-16187 GCA_029783825.1 Sapria himalayana
AGAGTAGATGAGCTTGTCAATGAGCTGCTTGGCTCCTGCGCTGTGCCTTAGTGGCGTTCCAGCCGAAGTGGCGATGTAGCCTGAGCTGATCTGACTCCTGAGTCAGCGGGCCTGTGCAGAGTAGATGAGCTCGTCAAAGTGCTGCTTGCTCCTGGCTATGTGGCCCTTGGTGGGCGTTCCAGCCGTGGCGTTCCAACCGAGTGGTTTCCAGCCGATGCAATGTAGCCTGAGCTGGTCTGACTCCTGAGGCACGTGGGCATGTGCAAAGTAGATGAGCTCGTCAAAGTGAGCTACTGGGCTCCTGGCGCTGTGGCCTGGTGGCGTTCCGCCGATGGCGATGTAGCCTGAGCTGATCTGACCTCCTGAGGCAGCGTGGCCTGTGCAGAGTAGATGAGCTCGTCAAGTGAGCTGCTTGGCTCCTGGCGCTATGGCCTTGGTGGCGTTCCAACCGAGTGGCGTTCCACCAGCCTAGTGGCGTTCCAGCGAGTGGCGTTCTAGCCGAGTGGCAATGTAGCCTGAGTTGTCTGACTCATGAGGCAGCGTGGCCTGTGCAGAGTAGATGAGCTCGTCAAAGTGAGCTACTGGGCTCCTGGCGTTGTGGCCCTTGGTGGCGTTCCAGCCGAGTGGCGATGTAGCCTTCGCTGATCTGACTCCTGAGGCAGCGTGGCCTGTGCAGAGTAGATGAGCTCGTCAAAGTGAGCTGCTTGGCTCCTGGCGCTGTGGCTTGGTGGCGTTCCAGCCGAGTGGCAATGTAGCCTGACTGGTCTGACTCCTGAGGCAGCGTGGCCTGTGCAGAGTAGATGAGCTTGTCAAAGTGAGCTACTGGGCTCCTGGCGTTGTGGCCTTGGTGGTGTTCAAGCCGAGTGGCGATGTAGCTGAGTGGCAATGGTAGCCTGAGCTGGTCTAAACTCCTGAGGCAGCGTGGCCTGTGCAGAGTAGATGAGCTCGTCAAAGTGAGCTACTGGGCTCCTGGCGCTGTGGCCTTGGTGGCATTCCAGCCGAGGTGGCGATGTAGCCTGAGCGGTCTGACCTCCTGAGGCAGCATGGCCTGTGCAGAGTAGATGAGCTCGTAAAGTGAGCTACTGGGCTCCTTGGCTGCACGACCCTGTTTGGATTGAACTGCTGCATGCGGCCATTCGAATTCTGATTTTCTTGGAAAGGTGCGAACGTCTTATGCTGATGATGGAGAATTTGGAACGTTCAGGTGACTTTTTGAGTGCTTGGCTTTCTTATAAATGTCGGCTTTGTTGCTGTGGGGCTATACTTTGTATATTTTGCTTTATCTGGTGCGTTAACCGGAATCTGGGTGAGATGAATCGTCGGAGGTCTGGTCATCTTTGTGAGGATCCTTCTGAAGATTTTGGTTCAATGCTGCTGTTCTTCTACATGTGGGAGTAGTGTGTTTTTCCCTAGTCTCCCCTTTATGGGAGTCATGTTATTCCCTAGCTTCGTGCTAGGGAATGCGCTCGGAGAGGGCGATGCATTTCTTGCGTCGCCTTCTCTATTTCCTGTTCTTCTTTCTCTTCCTTCTCCTTTCTCCTTCTCCTTCTTTTTCATCTTTTTTTCCACATCTCATTCTCCCCTTTTTTGTTTCTTCTGCACAAACTCCTTCCATCCCTTTTCTTCTTCTCATCTTTTCCACTTCTTTCCTTTCCTTCTCCTTCTTTTCATTCTCACTTTCTCCTTTGCCTTCTTTTTTTTTTTAAAGGGAACTGCTCGTACTGATTGTAATCGATGATATCACTGATTGTAACCGAATGTAATCCGATTGGAATAAAGAGTGGCTTTTATGTCTATGAACTTTCTCATTATGTATTTCTCTGTGTCTTATATATCTGAACTGTTTGAGATATCTAACTAAATAACTAGCGAACGCTCAACTCGTTACATAAGAATCGATAAGGCTCTATTAATATTACAAACTGACGCCTACTGGTAAAAACGCTTAAGATGCTCTGCATTCCATGTATGCTGTAAGATTTTTCCTTCCTCTATTTGGAGCTCATAATTGCCCGGCCTGACGACTCGAGATATGATGTAAGGACCTTCCCAATTGAGGCCCAGTTTTCCATGCGTCGGGTTCTTCTTCGCCGGCAGGAGTTTCTTTAAGACTAAATCACCCTAGCATGTAGCTTCTAGGTTTGACTTTTTGATTGTAGTACCTCGCCGTCTTCCTTGATAGTCCTCTATGCGCTTTAAGGACTTGCTCGCGCTTTTCATCTAGGAGATCTAAATTTAGACGAAGAGCTTCGTCATTGTGTTCCACTGAGGCTAACTCGATCCTAGGAGACTTTATTCCGACCTCAACGGGGGCTACTGCTTCAGTGCCAAAGGCTAGGGCAAATAGGGTTTCCCGAGTTGCTGACTTCTGTGTCGTCCTGTAGGCCCATAATACTTCGGGGAGGTATTCTACCCAATTTCTTTTAAGGTCTTCCAATTTGGTCTTCAAGGCGGCTTTAAGGGTTCTGATAGTGACTTCGGCCTGTCCGTTGGATTGCGGGTGTGCGGGAGATGAGTAATAATTTTTAATTCCGAGCTCGGCACAGAAATATCTGAATTTGGCGTTGTTGAACTGTTTTTCGTTGTCTGATACCAGGGCTCTTGGGATACCAAACCTGCATATGATGGCTCGCCACACAAAATTGCGTATCTTCTGCTCTGTAATTGTGGCTAAAGGCTTGGCTTCCGCCCACTTGGTGAAGTAATCCATTACGACGATTATGAATTTGCACTGACCCTTACCAATGGGCAGGGGTCCCAGTATGTCCAAACCCCACTGTTGAAAAGGCCAGGGGCTTGTGATCGACGTTAAGGGTTCTGATGGGAGGCATGAGATCTTGGCGTGCTCCTGGCAGATTCTGCATTTCTTGACTAGGTCGGTCGCATCTTTAAGTATTGTAGGCCAGTAGTATCCCTGCCTCAAGACTTTTCCTGCTAATGCTCGAGCTCCGATATGATTCCCACATATGCCCTCGTGTACTTCTCTCAGCACGTACTCAATGTCTTCTCCTGCGATGCATTTAAGGAAAGGTGTGACAAATCCTCGCTTGTAGAGGCTTCCCTTGTGATTGGTAAACCTGGCAAACCTCGCCCTTATCTTAGCGGCTTCTTTCGGGTCATCAGTAGGCTTCCGTTATAATATAATCCCATATGGGCTCCATCCAGGTCGGCTTGGACCCGACCCGGGCAACTTCCTCGCCATAGAGATCGATTGAGGGTTCCGCTAGGTATTCGACAGGTGTCGACCTGCTGAGGTCTTCTTGTGAAGCTATGGCTAGCTTTGCCAAGGCGTCGGCTCGGGAGTTCTCTGCTCTGGGGACATGCTTGACCTAAACCAACACGAATTTTTTTAATAAGTCGCGAACCTTTGGGAGGTATAGGATCATCCTCCTCGCTTTTGGCCTCGTAGGTATCTTCTATTTGCTTGACCACCAGCTGGGAGTCACTATAGACCTCTAGCTGGTCGACTTCTAATGAATGGGCGAGGTTGAGGCCTGCTATGACGGCCTCATATTCGGCTTCGTGTTGGACGTATGGAATCCAAATCTGAGTGCGTACTCAATGTCTATTCCCTCTGGGGAAGTTAGGATAAGACCTGCTCTACTCCCTTGCGCGTTCAAAGCTCCATCTACGGAGAGTCTCCAAGTGGAGAGGTCAGTCGTTGTTTGGGCATCTTTGCCTGGTTCCGCTGACATAAACTCCATGACGAATTCGGCCAAGACTTGCACTTTTATTGCAGTTTTTGGCTTATATCTGATATCGAACTCGCTCAGCTCTATGGCCCACTTCATCAACCTTCCGGAGGTCTCGGGTTTATGCAACACTTGTTTCATCGGGTATTCCATTGGAACTTCTATGGTATGAGCCTGGAAATACGGGCGGAGCTTCCGAGCTGCTGTTACCAGAGCCAAAATTAACTTTTCCATTCTTGGGTACCTCTCCTCTTCTCCTCTTAGAGCTCGGCTACAATAGTAAACCGGGTGCTGAACTCGCTCTTTATCTCTGACGAGGACAGCGCTGGTTGAAAAGTCCGACATGGCTAAGTATAGAATAAGGAGCTCCCCTTCGACAGGACTTACTAGAATGGGAGGGGAACTCAGGTATGTTTTCAAAGCTGAGAATGCTTCTTCACACTTTGTATCCCATTGAAAGGCTTTCTTCAGAACTTGGAAGAAAGGCTGGCATTATCGCTTGCCCTGGATACGAACCGGCTTAAAGCTGCAATCCTCCCTATCAGGCGCTGTACTTCCTTTATACCAGAGGGTGACGGCATGTCGAGCACCGCCCTTATCTTGTCTGGATTTGCCTCAATTCCCCGGTTGTTCACTATGAAACCCAGGAATTTTCCGGCTGACACGCCGAAGGCACACTTGGCTGGATTTAGCTTCATGTTGTAACTTCTTAGGATTTGGAACGCTTCGGAGAGATGAGTGATGTGAAGGTCGGCAATGGTGGATTTTACCAGCATGTCGTCTATGTATACCTCCATAGTTGCGCCTATCTGTTTCTGGAACATCCGGTTCACCAACCTCTGATAGGTGGCTCCTGCGTTCTTGAGTCCAAACGGCATCACCCGATAACAATAGGTTCCCTGTGCTGTAACGAACGAGGTCTTTTCTTAGTCGTCTGGGTCCATACTGTTCTAGTTGTAGCCGGAAAAGGCATCCATAAAACTGAGAAGTTCATGGCCTGCGGTGGTGTCCATGATGAGGTCGATCCTTGGCAAAGGGAAGCTGTCCTTTGGGCATGCTTTGTTTATGTCGGTGAAGTCGATACAGAGTCGCCACTTGCCATTTGCTTTCTTGACGAGCACGACGTTTGCCAACCACTCAGGATACTCCACCTCCCTGATCGCTCCCGCTTGGAGGAGCTTACCGATCCTCCTCGTTGATGGCTTTTTGCCTTTCTGGTGCGAAGCTCCTTCGCTTTTGCTTGACTGGTTTGAAGGATGGGCTGGTGTTCAGCCTATGGGTGATTACTGTAGGGTCAATTCCTCCCATGTGCGCCTGCTTCCACGCGAAGGCGTCTCTGTTCTGTCTCAAAAACTGAGTAAGGAGGCTTTTGAGGTCTTCTGCTAGCTTGGAAGCCGATATAGGCGAGATGTTCCGGGTCGTCATCCAGCGATACTGGTTCTAGTTCTTCCGAAGGTTCGGGTCGGGTGGGCACCTCGTCACGTATGTCAAGCTCGTCCATATTCACGTAGTCGACCGCTCTTTGCTTCATGGAGGCTGTGTAGCATTCCCTGGCTATCCGTTGATCTCCTCGAACCATCCCTACTCCGTGTATGGTTGGGAACTTGATTATCATGTGGTATGCGGAGGGGATGGCTTTTATTGCGTTGAGTGAGGGTCTTCCTAACAACATATTATAAGCTGATGGGGCGTCTACAATGAGGAATCTTGCTGTTGTTGTCGCCTGGCAAGGGGGCTCTCCCAGGGTGAGCACCAGTTGGATTGAGCCCAAAGGTAACACCTTTTCCCCAGAAAATCCCCGCAGATGTGTGTTGACGGGCTCCAGTTTTTCTCTCCCAATACCCATTTTATCGAAGGCTGAACGCGAAGATGATGTCAGCTGAGCTCCGTTATCAACCAGAACCCGATGAACTGTTTTGTTGGCCAAAATTGCGCGAACTACCAATGGGTCGTCATGGGGGTGTTGGCATCCCTCCAGATTCCGAATCAGAGAATGTGATGGACGTGTCGAGCCGCGGTAGTTTGGATACCGCTTGTATTTCCCCTATTTCCGCTGTCCTGATACTGCGCAGATGGGCCTTCCGAGCTGAACTAGACTCTCCTCCTCCTGCGAATCCTCTCGAGATCACATGGATTTCTCCAAGGGGTTGCTGGTGCTGAGTCGTAGTCTGCCGAGGCGGCGGTTGTTGAGTTGGGGCCTGGTTTTGGGTTTGATTCTAGGCCTGACCCTCTGGAGATATGAAACGCCGGAGGTATCCGCGCCGTATTAAGTACTCTATTTCTCTCTTTAGATGTATACAGTTGTCCGTGCGATGTCCATAGTCCCTATGGAACTCGCAATACTTGGTGTTGTCCCTTGTGGCGGGATCCGATTTCATTTGAGTTAGCCACCTCAGGAACTGTTCGTTTCGTACTTCATGTAGGACCTGTGACACTGAGGCTGTCAGGGGGGGTGAAGCGCTGGGGCGAATAACGTCGACGTCTCTCGGACTGCGGTGGACCCAGACGATCTCTGAGGTTGCCACGCCTTTTTGGGGATCGTTCTTCATTTTTCTTTGGAGATCCTTCTTGGTCGCTTTGTCTTTTGGGGCTTCGTCCTCGTCGTTTGTCTGTTCCATTCTTCTCTTTATGGGTGGAGGAGCTCTCCTTCTTGGATATGAGGGCTTCTTCGCCGTTTATATACTTCTCTGCTTTTGCGAGCACCTCGGCCATGCTTGCTTGAGGGTTCTTTGAGATGGAAAACATCAGATCCTTCGACTGCACTCCTAACCCAGCAATGAATGCAGTGATTGCGAATTTTTCATCGGGTATGTCTATCTTTCAGGGACTCGGCGTTGAATCTTTGCACGTAGGACTTCAGACTTTCCTGCGAGCCCTGCTTGACGGTCAACAGATGGTAACTCGGTTTTCTGTACGTCCTGGCCCCGATGAAGTGGGAGACGAACGCAATGGATAGTTCTCTGAATGAAGAGATTGATGAAGGTGGAATTCTATTAAACCAGGCCAAGGCTGGGCCCTTTAGCGTGGTAGCGAAAGCCCTGCATCGCACAGGGTCCTGATACCCATGTAACTCCATTTGATTTTTGTAAGTATTGAGGTGGTCGACGGGATCTTTTATTCCATCGAATGCTTCCACTTGTGGCATTCTGAATTTCGCTGGAAGGGGGTAGCGTAGCACCTCGGTTGTGAAGGGTGATTCAGTTTGTTGTACCAAGGTGTCCATAGTGTCTGGGGCGCGTCCTTTAACCACCTCCTTCACACTGCTGAGTTCTTGCTGAAGACTCCTAAACCTCTGCTCCCATGATTGCTCTCCTGCTCCTGGCTGAGGGTGATGTAGTTCTTCGTTCCCGACATGTCCTCCGAGCATTGCTCCGTTTCCCTCTTCCGCGGGGGCCAATTATGGTCCGTGCCCCCTGGCTCGGCCGGACTCTGCTTCTGTTTCAGCACCTGGGGGAATGTCGTGACCGTGTTGCTCCTCACGGGGGGGAATGTCATGACCCTCCTGGGCCTGTCGTGTTTCCCGTGGATGTTGTATATGTTCTGGTAAGTTGTTCTAACTCTTCTATCAGGCGTTGATTGACGAGGCGAAGTGCTTCCACTTCGTTCGTGTTGGCTTGCATTGCTTCTACTGTCCTAGGAGGTCTGCTGTCCGCATCGCCTTGGTGGATCCTACATCCTTGGCGGAATTGGCGTTTGCTCCTGCTTGCGTTCCGGGTTGATACCATCAGTAACTGAGAAATCAGGTTATATTTATATAGGAACTGTCGTTCCACAGACGGCGCCAACTGATGATGCTTTTTTCAATCGGAACTGGGCTGGAGCGTGTGGGGGGGTCGCTGGGCTGGACCCGGATTGTTTGTGGGCTGGGATGCAGGCGTCTGGATCGTCTGGGTTGAGGCAGGATCGTGTGGGGGTCGCTGTTGATCTGCAGGCTCCGGACGTAGCACTCCTCTACAAGAACAAAGAAGAAGGGGGGTCGGCGAGGGCTGTGTCCGTGGCCGCTCCGATGCCTAAGTCAGTTTCTTTCTGAGAGAAAAGAGAGACTGCTTAGAGGGTGAATGTGTTGCATATGAGTATGCGTCTAAGAGTGTGTACCTTTCACCGCTGGGGTGGCCATGTATTTATAGTAGATGTCCAACCAGTTGTACTGTAACTAGGATTTGCTCCCATTGGATGGGTTTTTCTTATCAGTATCGGATTTGGTAATGGATTTAGAAAGAGCTGTTTATTTGGGATAATCTTCCTTCCTTATTGGGAGGAGATCCAACTGGTGATGATCTGCTATTATTTTCCTTTCCTTATTGATAAGATTTGGTTGGATTGACAGGATGATATCTTGTTAGGGGTTATTCTATTTTCTGTATTGGCGAAATACAATATGATTTGCAGGATATGGACCTTCTAATTCATCCAAGATCGTCCTTCGGGCCTAGCGGGCCGGGCCTTTCGTTTTAGGCTAGTACCGAGGGGCCGAGGGGTCTGGGCATTGCGTTGGGCGTGCTTCTTCTTTGGGCTTGGTGAGTGGGCCTGCGAGCCCATTTTTCAAACCCTATCAAATGTAAACAACTTTTTTGTTCCAAAACATAATATTTTCCCTTTCTGGAATTTTTCTCCTTTTTTTGTAATGTAAACAAAAAAATAAATTTTTCCAAAGCATAATATTTTTTATTTTCCTTAAGAAAACCTTTTCCAAATGAAAATATCTTCCTTTTCCTTAAAATATATTTTTTTTTTCCATCTTTTATAACCTAAACAATTTTTTTCCCCACAAAAAATTGTTTTGATCTTTTCTTAAAACCCTTATGCAATAGCCAAAAAGTCCCTTTTACTTTTCTCTGAAAAAAAGTTTTCTTTTCAAATAAATGTTTTGATCTTAAGCAAAGAAAATACCTGAGAAATTTATCTTTTGATCATGTCAAATACCAGAGAAAATTCATAATAATATATAAGTTTCTCTTAATCTTACAATCACGTTTTAAACGTGAAAAGTCGTTTAAATCTAAAGCTAATTAATTTAAATTATCTTTTACACATCACACAGACACCCAATAATAACCAAATATTTCTATTTCAAATTAATTAGTTTACCATCTACCATCTTGAATATCCTAAACCAATGGCATGGTGAAAACGTGTCACACATATAGTTTTTTGTAAAATTAAAGGTATCATACATAAATTTATGCTATCTTTAGAAAATCATTAAAATTTAATGTACAAAATCCTAATTACTTTATTAACAACTTTTAATATTACTTTTTTAACACAACTTTCTAAAAAGGTTCTACATTTTGTACATGAGAAATCAAACCCCAAAAGGTTCTACAAGCCATGAATATCAATGAGCTAGAAATATGAAGCAATGTGAAAATTGTAGGGTTTGTTCCATACACATCAACTTCATGATTTGCACCTGGTGATTCAGTGAACCTACCACAAAAGACCAATCCCACCAAAATTTAAATAAATAAAAAAGTACATGAGAACAGCTAAAAGTTTTAGTTAAAGGCAATGTTATTGGGTTCACACAATCAATGGAAAGAGACCTTACAATTATTATTGCTTTTTAAAAACAAATAGGTACTATTGAGAAAGGTTCCCAATATCCAAAATATGATTTTATTTCTGTTTCAAAAGCAAGAATAATATCACCATCAAACCACAATATAAGTGGCTTTCAATGTATCAAACATCATGCTCACTTCAGTCTCACTTCCTCAATAATTGGACCCCTCTTTTCCTTTTCTACCCAAAAATAATTACACTTTCCAGTTTCCAGTCATTTTTTTCAGCCTCAATGCATATGGTTTCCAAAACTTCACCTATCACAAACAAAATTCTCCACCACCCATTTCAAACAAACATTTCATTACTTTCAACGTTTTTTTTTTAAAAATAATCATCATTTTTAGAATGGTTTAACACATTAATCAATCAGGAGCTTACTTAAAATATGATCCTGAAAACCTTCTCCTGCAGGTAAAAATTAAACATATATGTTGTATGGTTTCAAAATTTGTGTTTCAAAATTTTTGCCTTATTTTCTTCTTAAAACCAAAAGGTTATTTTCTACAAAGCATTTTTTGAAAATATGTTTTTTATTGATTCAATATAGAAGTTGTAGAAACCTATTTAACCTTTTATTATTTATTGTTTCTACAAAGCATTTATTGTTTCTATAAACCTATTTACAACCTAAAAAATAGGTTAAAAATAATTTGGGCCTCTTTTATTCTTGTTTTTTTTAAATTGTTCTTAAAAACAGTTTTTTAAAACATAGAGAATATCATTTTTGTGTTTTTTGAAAACTGTTCTTATTCTCTGAATTTAATGTTCTTTATGTACATAATAAAAAAAATTATTAACAAAATATGTTCTCCATATTTTTTTTATTCTCTTTGTTTGTGGAATAGAGAACATTTTTTAAAAATACAAATCAAACATGTCTTTAATTTTTTTTTCCTGTTTTCATATTTTAATTTTAAATAATTATTTTTACAAACTTTGTTAAAACAGGTTCTAAACTAGGGTGGATCTAGTATAGGTTGAACATGAGACCAAAGTTTATTTCTCAAGTGAATCCATGGGCACTTTATTGGTTATAACTCTCATTTATTAATTCTTATCAAACTGAATTATACAACTTAAACATGCCTCCTGAATCCAAATCCTGGCTCTGCCGTGCACTGAACCATATATATATAGATATTATTTGTTAAAGTTCAAATATGTTTTTATAATTAATCATCCATCTTTGAGATGATTATATGGACCAAATAAATAGACATATAACGTATTGTTATATTATATACAATAGCATATACTCAATGGCACAAATATTATTCATTTTTAAGTAAAATTTCGGGAAATTTTGAGACATAACAAAGAATTCTAATAATATCAATTTTTTGCAACTTTATTGCAAAATATTATTAAGAGTCATTTGTGTGTGATACAAGTTTAGTTTCCACTTCGAGAAAGCAACTAAATTCGAAGTGAAAGCAATAATACATTTTAAAACGAAACGTTTTCATTTTTCATCCCCTATATGCAGCTGTCGTAGTCAGCCCCCCTGGGTTTTTCCTCCTTACACATCACTCTAAAACTTATTTCGAAAATATCAAATAAGGACAAGAAGGGAGGATAAATTTGTCATTATATAAAAAGTTTACCCGGTAAGCAAAACCAACAAATTTACCAAACACCCTTCACCCTTTAGTTCCTAACTGAATCTGGCCGTTACTGTTACCGTTAGTTGATAAATTCTGCTTCTTCTTCCCCCAGTTGGATTCGGCGAACAGAGTCTCCATATCTTCAAGGGTTCTGCCCTGCGTTTCCGGCAGGCAGAGGTAGAAGAAAATACAACCGGCCATCGCGACGCCGGAAAATAGTAAAAACGCGCCGCCGCTGATGGCTTTGTATAGTGAGAGGAAAGTCATTGAGATGACGCCGCTTGTCACGCGGTTTACGCCGACGCCGATGCTGCAGCCCTGGGCGCGTAGCCGGAGCGGGAAGATCTCTGAGCTGTAAACCCACGTGATTGGCCCCATTCCGATGGAGAAGAAAGCCACGTAGGATAGTATTGTGCAGATACTCAGGGCTACGGCCCATATTACCTTGGTGTCGGAGTGGTCGATCACCAACAGGCCCATTCCGAGCGCCGCCAGGGAGAAGATCATGCCGACGACGCTGCTCAGAAGCAGAGGTCGCCGCCCTATCTTGTCGAGTAAGAAAGTGGCCACGAGGATGAAGGTGGTTTTTACGAATCCAACGGCGACGGTGGCGAGTAGCTGCTTCTGGTCGTCTGTTATGCCTGCCTTCTCGAAGATTCTAGGGCTGTAGAGGACGACGGCGTCTATGCCGGAGGCTTGCTGGAAGAAGTGAATGCCGACGGCTGCGACGACGACTCGCCTGACGGCGGGAGTGGGAAAGATGAAAAGCTCCTTCCACACGCCTTCCCCGTGGTGCTGCTTGGGGACTTCCACGACGTCGTCAGTGCACTCCTCTGGGATGCCGGCGGCGGCTTTGATTTCAGAGAGTCGTAGCTCGGCTTCTTCTTGGAATCCGATGTTTTGTCAAGCACTCGCTTAGCCAAGCCGAGCTGACCTTGCATGACTAGCCAGCGAGGAGACTCCGGCATGGCGAGGACGACAAGAGCGAGGAAAACGGAGGGGATGGCGCCGATGCCGAGCATGAATCGCCAGCCGAGGTGAGTTGGGAGCTTGGAGAAGCCGTAGTTGGAGACGTAGCCGAATAAGATCCCGGAATTGATGAAAACTTCGGGGAAGGAGGTGAGGAAGCCACGTGTCGACGCCGGAGAAACCTCGGCGGTGTAGACAGGGGCGATCATGAGAGCGTAGCCGATGCCGATTCCTGCGACGAAGCGGCCCACCATGAGGAAAGAGTAGTTGGTGGCGAAACCCATAAGAAGAGCCCCGACGAAGAAGATGATAGCGGCCAACACGATCGTGTACCGCCGACCGATCCAGTCTGAAGTCCTCCCGGCGGCGGCAGAACCGATGAGAGAATATAAGTTAATTATTCCCACCATAACCTCCACTTTCACGTCGCTCAGGTGAAAGTCCTTTTTTATATATTTAGCAGCTCCACTCATTACACCAATATCTGCAACACCCAAAAACACACGAAAAGAAAATTAAAAAAAAAAATCCACAAAATAAATAATTTTTTTCCCAGAATAAAAACGATTTAAAACTCACCATAACCCAATAAATGGAGGTCATGGACGCCAAATAGTACACGCAATAGCATACTTGTTTCTTCCTTTCTTCTTAGGAGCATCAAACTCGGTCACAGCCTTCTCTCCATTTCCGGCATGGCCGGCACTGCTCTCTTCTTTGCCGGCAGCCATCTCAGTTACAGTGAAGAACAGAGAGGGAATAGCAGAAAGACAAAGAGAGAGTGTGTGGTGTGTGGTGTGCAGTAGAGAATAGAGATAGAGAGCTATTATATAGACGAACGACCTACAAAGTCACTCACTGAGTCACGTACACGTGGACCACTTGTACCACCATTTTAATCTACCCGAGATTCACCGAATCACAATTCACATGTCAGTTAATCAACTCCCCATACATATTTAGATTAATTATTAGAATAATTTAGTACATAATCATAAAGTTGTCATTTAACCTTCCTTAAAAAATTGTAATTATTTATGATTTTCGTCCTTAATTTTAGCTTAGTCGATTGGAACTATTGATACGTGACAATATGATATTGTTATTTTATTTTTACGTCCACATGTTTGGATGGTGTGAACTGTGAAGTCATGTAATAGTGTTGCATAATTGCAGTTCATGACAAAAAAAAAAAAAGAACAATCCCTCGATATCCGAGATTTACGTGTTTTATTTTTTATTTTGCCTTGTTCTAATTTTCAACCTTTTCTTAACTATTATATTAGGCATTGGAATCGTAATATTAATTTACCTAAAATATCCTAGCAACAACTTAATATTTAATTTTAATTTCAATTATTCTTTAGATTAATTTATCAAACAACTTGAATATAATTTTAACATTATATTTCTCGAACTTTTCTTCTATCAAATCAACTTTTGATACATGTCAACAATCAGTTTTTTTTAAATGTAATTTTATAGTATGTAAGTTGAATACGAATGTCATGCTATTTAATAAAAATAATATTTTAATTTTTTAGAGTAATATCTATATTTTGTTGCTTTAAAATTTTTACTTTAGAAAAGGGAAAAGGGGAAATGAGGGGAACAGATTAGTACTTATCTGTATGACCTGCTCAGACAAATGCGGAATGTTAGAAATCCATTGATTCCATTTCATAAGCTTTGGACACGTCACGATCAAGGGCTTTTTAAAATAATATTATTATTTTAAAAAATATTATTTAAAATAAGGTAGAAAAATAAATATTTAGGAATCTATGGCACTTAGTGCCAGCGAGCGCCACATAGATATTTCATAAAATTCTGAAGTCGTGTCTTCAAGACACGATTTCAATGTAAAATTCTGAAGTCGTGTCTTCATAAACACGATTTCAGTGTAAAATTCTGAAGTCGTGTCTTCAAAACACGATTTCAGTGTAAAATTCCGAAGTCATGTCTTCAAGACACGATTTCAGTATAAAATTTTGAAGTCATATCTTCAAAACACGATTTCATAAATAACCTTAAAAATAGCACCAACAACCTTCTTCCTGATTCAACAGTACATAAATAAAAATCAAAAGTGTCATTCCAACATCAATATGTAAACCATAAATGCAACTTAATAAACTACCCGATGATAATGTCCAAAATATATAATAATGTCCAAAATGATAATATTCCAAAGTATGTGTTAGTAGAAAGTGTCTAAAAAAGATTCTAAGTACAAAGGTCATTAAGTCCAACTTATACATAAAACCACTAATGCGTGTCACATGAAGGAACCTCTTCTTTCTTTGTGGTCGTCTATCATATATGTTGGGAAAATCCGGGTTAGTTTTCCCCAAATTAACAAATGTTACTATTCATATGAATAGTACTCACAGCGGAAATACCCGACAAAATTCTGATACAAAATAATGACAGCTAAAGCAGAAAATAAGACCAAATAAAAAACACCATAAATTTATGAGGTTCGGCAATAGCCTACGTCCTCGGGCGTCAACGAACAACTCCCACTAATGAAAGAGAAAATACAAACTTAAGACCACAAATCAATTTCCTAAGAAATTGAGGCAAAAAGTAAATACCCAAAACA
Organism: Sapria himalayana; assembly: GCA_029783825.1. Taxonomy (NCBI): domain Eukaryota; kingdom Viridiplantae; phylum Streptophyta; class Magnoliopsida; order Malpighiales; family Rafflesiaceae; genus Sapria; species Sapria himalayana. The sequence goes on from JAREIK010014354.1 coordinate 14,439, forward strand.
ATTGGGTAATACTACAAATAGCCTTAAGTGGATGGGAGAGGTGTGATTTAGAGAAGAGGAGGGGGGGCCCTTTTATAGGAAACAAAAAAGAAGAAAATCCCACATCAAACCGATGTGGGATTCATATTTGTAAAAAAACAACAAATCTCCACCTTGACAAATATGCGAATCCCATCTCGAAACTTCTCTTTAACAAAAACTACAACGCCTCCAAATGCGTTCAACGACGCAATCAAACTTTTGCAATGTTGATCAAGGTCTAAACAATGATTAAACTTGATCGTTGTCACCACCTTAGTCAACATATCTGCAGGATTATCATCAGTCTTGATCTTCTAAACTAAGACTTCACCTTCTTCAATGATTTCCCGCACAAAATGATACCTCACATCAATATGCTTCGTCCGTGCATGATAAACTTGTTTTTCTTCGCTAAATGAATAAGCGCTCTGGTTGTCACAAAACACTGTAACCTGTTTCTGACCAACACCTAAATCATCAAGCAACCCTTGTAGCCATATTGCTTCCTTAACTGCTTCAGTGATCGCCATATACTCTGCCTCCGTCGTAGACAAGCCACTGTCGACTGTAAAGTAGACTTCCAACTAACTGGTGCTTTTGCAAGAGTAAACACATAACCAGTAGTTGATCTACGTTATCAAGATCACCAGCATAATCTGAATCACAGTATCCAACTACATGCTGACCAACCATATCATCCTTCTTAAATATCAAACCAACATCTAAGGTTTTCTGAATGTACCTTAGAATCCATTTCACTGCTTGCTAATGTTCTTTTCCAAGATTATGCATGTACCTGCTCATAGTCCCAACTGCATGTGAAATGTCAGGCCTTGTACACACCATAGCATACATCAAGCTACCCACTGCATTTGAATAAGGAACATTTGACATATATTCCCGTTCCTCTTCTGTCTTTGGACACTGTGAAGCACTAAGCTTGAAATGAGGAGCAAGTGGGGTACTTACAGGTTTGGTCTTCTCAGACATACCAAAGCGTTGTAGTACCTTCTTCAAATACTGCTTCTAAGTTAAACAAAGTGTGCCCCTCTGTCTGTCTCCGCTATTTCCATGCCGAGAATCTTCTTGGCTTCACCCAGATCTTTCATTTCGAACTCCTTGCTCAGTTGAGCCTTCAATCTGCATATCTCCCCTTGATTCCTTGATACTATCAACATGTCATCAACATACAAGAGAAGGTATATGAAAGATCCATCCTGTAGCTTGCAGAAATACACACAGTGATCAAATTGCTTCTGGTGTAGTTCGGGCCTATCATGAACTGATCAAATCGCTTATACCACTGCTTGGTGATTGCTTCAAACCATATAACGATTTGTTTAATTTACAACCCAATTTTCTTTTCCAGCAACTTTGAACCATCTGGCTGAGTTATATAGATTTCCTCTTCCAATCACCATGTAAGAATGTTGTCTTCACGTCCATTTGAACTGTTCCATATTAAACTGTGCTACCAAGGCTAACAAAATACGTATGGAGGAATGTTTCACAACAGGAGAAAACTACCTCATTGTAGTCATTCCCTCCTTCTGAGCATAGCCTTTAGCTACCAGTCTTGCCTTGTAGCGAACGTCATTCTTGCGTTGGAAATCCTTCTTTCTGAGCATAACCATTTGCAGCCAATTTCCTTCTTTCCCTTTGGTAATCTAGCTAGCTTCCAAGTGTGATTCTTCACAAGGGACACATTTCTTCATCCATGCTTTCTTC
>JAREIK010014355.1:0-17602 GCA_029783825.1 Sapria himalayana
GATTTTTCCTTTCGGCTATACCATTTTGTTGTGGGGTATTGACACATGAAGAGTGATGAATGATGTCATTGTCTTTAAAATATGATCCTAAGATGTTAGAGAAATATTCGGTACCATTATCAGTACGAACGATTTTAATCTTAGAGTTGAACTGAGTTTGGATCATCAAATGAAATTGTTTAAAAATGAAAAAAGTTTCAGATTTTTCTTTCATGAGATAGATCCAACACAACCTAGAGTGGTCATCAATAAAGGAGATAAACCAACGAGTATTAGACAAATTAGGTACACGAGATGGACCTCAAATATCACTATGAATAAGAGTAAAAGGGGCTGATTTTTTATAAGGATGAGCTCGAAAAACAGAACATTGGTGTTTAGCCAACTCACACACTTCAAAATTAAATTGAGACATGTTTATATTCTTAAATAACGAAAGAAATAACCTCTTTAAGTAGGGAAAATTATGATGCCCTAAACGCCAATGCCATGGTCTTATTTCATCCGACACTAGAAGGAACTTTTTTTGCCACTTGAACTTGTTCCTCTCGGATAGCACCATCATCAAAATAATACAATCCCTTGATTTCTCTAGCACTGCCAATCGTCTTCCCCGAACCCAAATCCTGAAACTCACAATAGGAAGGGAAAAATTTAGCAACACAATTATTTGTTTGGGTGAACTTGCTGACAGAGAAAAGATTGCAAGACAACTTGGGAACATGCAATACAGAATTAAGAGTCAAAGTTGGGGTAAGGGCAATTTCTCCTTTTCCAGCAATTGGAGAAAATGAGCCATCAGCAATACGAACTTTATTTAGGCCCGAGGAAGGCAAATATGAGTGAAATAATTGTGATTGGCCCGTCATATGATCAGAAGCACCTGAGTCTATTATCCAAGGAATATTAGGCTGAATGGAAATACCTTGTTGGGCTACGATACACATGATAGTGTTCAAGACAACAACAAGAGACAAATTGGTAGAGGAGCTTGAATCATGAATCTGCCAGCAAGTATCTATGCTGTAACAAGGTTGTTTACAGTGTTCACACCATAAATGAGTCTTCGGATCAATCTTGCTTGGATTTGACCATGAATGAAATTGTCTAATTGCCATGGAGGAAGCACTAGACATCGAAGATTCAATGCAGTTTTTTAAATTAAAAAAAAAAAACTGGGCAAAGCAAGAGTTTTCTGACACAATGAAGCCTAAAGAATGGCTGAAAAAAAAAGTCAAGTGCAGTAATGAAGGCTGCACAGAAATTCCCATAAAAGGCTGCACATGAAGGTTCCCAACAATGAAGGTTGAACAAAAAAGGTTCTCAGGAAATAACAACAATGAAGGCTGCACAGGAAGGTTCCCAGCAATGAAGGCTGGACATAAAAGGCTCTCAGGAAAAAACCCGGCTCCGATACCATAAAAGCACAACCAATAAAGAAGTAAAGAATAATTTTGTTGTGTTTTGATTTGTAAAATTAGGGTACAATATATAGATTTACAAGTTGTACAATAGTTGGAAATAAATCACCAAATCAGGAATTAAAAACACAATAGAGGAAAGAATAGAATTCAAACTTATCACCACAAATCACTCCCTAAAATTTGCCTAATCAACCAAACTAATTCCCTCAAATCTGGCTAGTCAAATTAGGTAAATATACCTAAATATTTTAACAGATAACATATAATAAAAGAAATTTTTCTTTAAAAATTTGTTCAAAATCTTTTCTTTTCCTATCTTGTCCCAAATATTCATATAAATGCACTTTACAGCCAACTCTTCTCTATCTCTAATGTAATTATAAATAAGAGGACTAAGGAAATAAATAAAAAAATAATCAAAAGTCACATCCAAAGTCCAAAGGAATGTTTGACAATGATTCCATACCCACATTGATGTCATGTCATCTCGGCACAGTTATATCAGTGAAATTAAAGGATCCAAACATCATAAAGTAAGAAACTTGTCCAGAGAGTGAATTCTTTCTTTTTGTGTTCTCTCATTTCTAACTTTTTTTTGTGCGTATATTTTATGTCTTGTTTGCTCTAAGGTACTCCATTCTTTTGTCACTTAAATATACCGTTTTCGGCCCATAAAATAAAACATGGCTATCTAAGGGTCCAATGGAAAATTCCACTTCTCAAGCATGCTTATATATAAACAACACAAAAAATTACTGTCCTCATTCGTCATATGAAATGGCTTACTATGAAGTGAACAAACTTTATGCTTCCTCAACCATCATGCGAGTTCATGGTATATAAAGTTCAGATTGTATTATACACTACAGAGATGAAAAGCAAACTTTTATGCTTTCTTACCCAACAGGAAAGCAGTAAGGAAAAACGTACCATTATATATGGCAGGTTTATCAACTTGTGAAACAATTCGCCGGTATACCACATTTGCCCCTCGAATAGACTTGCTTTCTTTACTATAAAACAGCAGCAGTTTAAATATAATATGTCGGATACCCTCATACTTTGGCTCTTCAACTCTTAAAGGGGAACCTTGGGGCAGAGCCAAAGAACAAGGTTTTGTCCAGAACATTTTGTTTAACTGCACCTGTACAAAAATACTTTGGCTTTGAGACACAAGACATTATAAACATTCACCAGCACATCATATAAAACATACAAATTGAATTTAGTGACATTACTTGAAATTGGCAGAGAAACATGTGCCCAGATTGAAGGATTTGTGTACGAAAATATAATGAAAAGAAGAAATAAACATTCGAATGCCAACAAGAATCAACCCACTAGAACGCTTTTCTGCAAACTGTAGAGAAGAGATTATTACATGTTATTTTTCTTTGTTCACTTTTTTTACAAGGTTAGGTAATTACTTCTCAAAAATGTAAGATGAGCAATGCAGTAGTAAGGAATTTCCAATATAACTTTTATTGATCAATGGGTATATCCTTAAGGCCCATTTAGCTTGGAAATTTGGTTTTCTTTCTATTGAAATGAAAATCTTAATTTTAACTCCGATTTCAGAATCCTTAACTCACAAAGCTACCCGGCGTTCCTTTCCAAGAAAATCATAGTAACACCTTCAATGTCCAGAAACAAACGCACAAACAAAAGCAAAGAAAGAAGAAGCTTGTATTCTCACAAATGGACACAAACTTAAATGATGTTGTGAACTTCCGAGTTCAAACCTCGGGTTTTGTGGAGAAATCTTTTTCAGCGGAATCATTGGCAGCCACGGCAACCTTCTCATAGCTTCTGTTAGCAACAAAACAGAAATCTCTCCTGAGCTCCATGTTGTTCTGTGAGCCAAGCTTGTAGAGACGAATAGCAGCTCGGCTCCATCTCGGTAACATTGTAGGCCACCTACAGCGGGAAAATCAGACTAAAAAAAATCAATGAAGAATGATAACAATTAAAGGGCATGTCTGGACGGTGAGAAAACAATGGAAAATAAAGGGGAATCGAAACGAAAACAAGCAAACGCATAGCACTACCGTTTGATTTGGTTCAGTTCGAGTCTTGGATCCTCCCTATTTTTGCACCGTTTTCTCGAAAACAAAACGGAGGAACTTGTATTCTTGAAACATAATGGAAAGAGAGGAAAAGAAAGAAATAATAACCTGAAATTAAACCCCTGCAACCTGCTTGCTTACGAGTTGTGATTCAGTGGTGTCCGAATCCGAATCCAAATCCTTTTTCGGTTTTTTTTTTCCTGGTCCTCCTCCTGCGTTTTGGAAATTACAACCTACTACTCCTCTCTTAAACCCTAAACCGAGGCAGAGTGACAGTTTGTGGTCTTACCCATCTTCTTCTCGAATTCTTCTTCTTCTCGCAACCTTTCAATATTGACCTAGCATTAGGGTGGGCACATTAACCGAACCGAATTTTTAGTTTGTTATTTATATAAATTAAAAACCTAATTATTAATATAATTAATCAAATCTTCGATTATAATTTCATAATCATATATTATAGTTCATATTATAGTTCAAATTATAATAATTATTATAAATACAATAAAAAAACTGTAAAGAAAAAAATGAATATAATCTATTCATTTGCAATCTCATGATACTTGTGTATTTATAATACAAATTTATAATACATCCATAAATATTATATAAAACGCATGAGATTAGATAATTTAATCATGGATTTTCTAATCAATCATATGTTTTAACAACTTCAATAGAAATAGAAAAATAAACTAATCTAAATAAATCACGGCTTGTATGTTTTGGTTCGAAGAAAAAAGGTAAAAACATGGGTTGAAGAAAAAAAGTAAAAGCGACGGATAGAAGTTGAAAAATCACAATTCACATAAGTAGGGAAACCTATTATATATTTTTTTGGTTGGTTAACTGAAACCACAGTTTTTTATTTTGTAAACCGAAACTGAGATTTGTGTAAAACAAAAACAAAAACTAAACCATTTGATTCGATTAACCTATTTTTCGGTTCGATTTTGGTTTGGTTTTTCAATCAATTCGATTTTTTAGGTTTTTTTACCCACCCCTACCTAGCATAGCAGACTCTTGTTGAAAATTTTTCGGAAACGATTTAACAATTCGGATCCTAATAGAACAATTAAATCAACCAATTTAACAATCATGGCATAATTTACAGAAAATGAAAAGAAAAACTTACTTGAAGAATCCATCACGATAATTGAATATCCCAAGTAATAATATATATGTTTTTCCTATGCCAGATCCGTAACACTTAAAATCGCCCTTTGATGATATAAGGACTTGATTGATTCTTGACTTTCTGAATCAAACCCCCCTTAGAAGCTGTGTGTTTTTCTATGCCTTCATATATATATATAGAGGCAGGAATACTAATATTAAATATTATTTATTAAGACATTTACTCATATAACAGTTACTAATATTAAATGTCTTTTATTAAGACATTTACTCAAATAACAGTTACTAATATTAAATGTCTTTTATTAAGACATTTACTCAAATAACAAAACACACTCAAATACTTAAATTTTAACGAATCGGCACGGAGGGATTTACACCCGATAATTGTCTCTTAGATACTACACTAATCATCACCGTGTGTACGACGATAACAATTATCAATACTGAAATTATATGAATCAATTAGAAATTAAAATTTCTAACATTCTCCCACTTGATTCATATACGACTAGTATACAACATATTAACATAACTTGAGCTCACTTAAAATGTTATATATAAGTCACAACTTCGTAAGAACTAAACCGACCGAATCATGGCGGTCACGAGCCTGACAAACGTCTCGATTCCTTCCATGTATCACAAGTCAATTCAATTCAAACAGTCACAATTTGATAAGGTAGACACCCGAAAATACCTTATCCCACAATGTATTAAATAAGACCTAATATCTATAATCATAATAAAATATGCATAACTGAAATATGATTCATAGATAAGCAAAATCCAAACAAACATCGATATCTAGAGTATCAAATAAACATAAACGTGCTAAACATAAATTCATACATGTATGACCAATCATCCGATATACAAGGACTTCGCGACTACTCCCATTTTACTAATATGGTCAATAAATGTTTTAGGAGCTAGTCCTTTAGTCAACGGATCCGCAATCATATCATGGGTGCCAATGTGCACTATTTGAACTCTTTGATTTTGCACCTCTTCTTTGACAGATAGATACTTTAAATCCATATGCTTGGCACCCTTGGAGTATCTATCATTCTTAGAGAAGAATACAGCTGCCGCATTATCACAATAAATCCTCATTTGTTTAGCAATGGTACCAATGATACTTAAACCATTAATGAAATTGCGCAGCCACAACGATTGAACTGTAGCTTCAAAGCATGCTATAAATTCAGCCTCCATAGTGGAAGTAGCAATGACAGACTGCTTACCACTCTTCCATGAGATAGCTCCATCAGCTAGAAGGAACAAATAGCCAAATGTGGACTTTCGGGTATCCTTACATCCGGCATAGTCTGAGTCCGAGTAACCAACAACCTCAAGGTTACTAGTTCTTCTATATGTGAGCATGTGATCCTTAGTGCCTTGCAAGTACCTCAAAACTTTCTTTGCAGCTCTCCAATGAAATAATCCGGGATTTGATTGATAACGACCCAACATACCGACCGCAAAGCTTATATCCGGCCTAGTACAGGTCTGAGCATACATCAAACTCCCAACTAAAGAAGCATAAGGAATATTATCCATTTCTTTATGCTCCAAATCGTTTTTGGGACATTGGGATAGACTGAAATTGTCTCCTTTCTGGATGGGAACTGGACTAAGTGTAACATGATTCCATCTTAAATCTTTCTAGAACTTTGTTGATGTAAGCCTTTTGAGATAATCCCAAAATTCCTTGTGATCTATCCCGAAATATTTCTATTCCGATCACATAGGAAGCCTCACCCATATCCTTCATTTCAAAGTTACTAGAAAGGTAATTCTTAACATCATGCAATAACCCACGATCACTAGCGGCAAGAAGAATATCATCTACATACAACACAAGGATTATGAACTTGCTTCCCACAACCTTCATGTAGATGCACCGGTCAACGGTCATTTCTACAAATCCATATGACAATACGGTATCATTAAACTTCAAATACCATTGTCTGGAAGCTTGTTTTAATCCATAGATTGATTTCTTCAACCTACATACCAGATTTCTTTTACTTGTGGTCTCAAAACCTTGAGGTTGATCCATATATACCTCTTCTTCCAAATCTCCATTGAGAAAGGCCGTTTTAACATCCATTTGGTGAAGCTCAAGATCAAAATGAGCCACCAAAGCCATTACAATCCTTAAAGAGTCCTTTCTAGAAACCGGAGAGAAAGTCTCTTTGTAGTCAATGCCATCCTTTTGAGTGTAACCTTTGGCAACAAGTCTGGCTTTGTACCTCTCGACATTGCCCTTAGAGTCTCGCTTGGTCTTAAAGACCCACTTACAGCCGACTCTTTTAGAATCCTTCGGTAATTCCGTCATTTCCCAAACATTATTGTCATCCATGGATTTCAACTCTTCCTTCATGGCCATTAACCACTTATCAGAATTTTCACCGCTCATGGCTTGGTCGAAAGAGACCGGGTCATTATCAATGCTCAAGTCACTTTCATGCTCAAGTGCATAAACTATATAGTCATTCGAAATAGCCGATCTTTTCTCTCTAGTAGACCTCCTTGATACTATTTCTTCTTGAGGTCGCACTTGCTCATTAACTTGAGCATTTTCCTCCTCTTCTTGAACAATGGCATCCATAATTGGGCTTGGAGCATCCATTTGTTGTTGTTCCATATTCATGCCTTGTGGCTGTGCTACAATAATAGGAACTTCAATTTGAGATGGATCATTTGATGGGTTTTGGTCCATCAATGACTCTCTTATCTCCACATCACGTGCTCCCACACTCCCACTGACACTGCCATTTTCAATGAAGCGAGCATTCCCGGACTCTACAATTCTCGTACTATGGTTAGGACAATAGAATCTATACCCTTTTGACCTTTCCGGATATCCAATGAAATAACCACTAATGGTCCTGGAATCCAACTTCTTTTCATGTGGATTATATATCCTCACTTCGGCTTGACAGCCCCACACGTGAAGATGTCTTAAACTAGGCTTCCTAGATGTCCACAGTTCATAAGGTGTCTTAGGAACTGCTTTACTAGGTACCCTATTTAATATGTATGCGGCTGTCCTTAATGCATACATCCACAATGAAACAGGTACAGAACTATCATTCACCATACTCCTTACCATTTCCATCAATGTACGATTACGCCTTTCGGCTATGCCATTTTGGTGTGGCGATCCGGGCATTGTATACTGCGCACAAATGCCCTTGGACTCAAGGAGTTTCTTAAATGGGCCTGGAATTTGTCCAACTTCCGATGTCTTTCCATAATATTCACCACCTCTATCGGAACGTATTACCTTAACCTTTCTATTTAACTGTCTCTCAACCTCTGAAATGAATGTCTCAAGGACATCAACCGATTGAGTTCTTTCATGCAGCAAATAAAGGTAACAGTACCTAGAGTAATCATCAATGAAGGTGATGAAATACCTCTCACCGCCCCAAGATGGTACATCGAAAGGACCACAAATATCTGTATGTATTAAATCAAGTAATCCACTACTCCTTGTGGCAGCTTGTTTTGATACATGTTTGGTTTGCTTACCCTTAATGCAATCCACACAAGTATTATTCCAATCGGTAAAATCCAATTGAGGCAAAACTTCGCTTTTAATTAGTCTCAAAATCCTTTCTTTGGATATATGACCGAGCCTTTTATGCCACAAGTCAGCAGAAGACTCATTAAGTGCACTCCTTTTCATACCAACATCATATTTAACATCAACATTAAACAGGGAATTAACAAAAGTAGAATTCAGATTGAAACAATATAAAGTATCCGACAACGAACCAGTACCACAAAGGTTTGTTCCATGATACAATGAAAAACAACCATGTCCAATCCTAAAATCAAATCCTAAAACATCCAATCTAGAAACAGAAACAAGATTTCTAGAGCAATCAGGAACATATAAACACTTCTCTAGATCAAGGCAATAGCCCGTATCTAACACAATTCTATATGTCCCTACACCTTCAATTCTAGCTTTCATCCTGTTTCCCATAAATAGAAAGCTTTCACTTTCCGGCATTTGGTGGAAGTTTAGGTAACCCTGCATAACATTAGAAACATGAGTGGTTGCACCAGTGTCAAGCCACCAAGTATTAGAAGAAACCTCAATCAGATTTGATTCAAAGCATACGGAAACAAAATGTATACCTCTCTTTTCAAACCATGCCTTCCTCTTTTGGCAATCGGCCTTCTTGTGCCCAGGTTTGTTGCAAAAGAAACATTTCAGAATCTTTTCAACCTCTCCTTGCCCTTTACCGGGCTGCACCTTAAATGGCTGCTTTCCCTTGTTCTTCCATTTCTTACTTGGAGCTTTGCCGCCACTAGAACCAGCATTTGATTTACCATAATAGGCAAAGTTGGCTTGGGGAAGTTTGACCTTAAGGTCTTCCCTTTGCCTTGCCTCCTCTTGCATGAGCATGGCCTTAGTATCCGAAAGAGACCATTTTTCCTTAAGTTGGTTGTAAGTTCTCCGAAATTGCTTGAAATCATCACCCTTACATGATTTCAACAGAAACTCAACCAACACTCGCTCACCAAGATCCATATCCAAACTCTTAAGCCGGTTGTAGGTATTCACCATGTGAGTAATATGTTCCTCCATTGACTGAGCTATGGTGTACTCTCTATTAGATAAATCATTAATAAGAGCAGCAACAATAGACTTATCCACAATGTCTGTCATAGTACACTTCTTAATTTCAGCCACAAATTCCCTCACATTTTCAGTCTTGGGCTGGGAAGGCTTAACATTAGGCGCTATGCTAAGCTTAAGAAAGCTCATCATAAGCCTATTTGACCTCTCCCAATTCTCCCACATTTTCTTGTCTGCCTCCAAACTAGTATCAGTCGGTTTAGTGGGTTCATCCATAACTAGAGCTGAATCGAGTCCCAAAAGGCCAGCATTTAGCTTGACATATTCGATCCAGTCATCATAGTTCTGTCCATTAAACTTGATACCATTGGCAGTCACATTAGAGATCGCTGCAAACATTTACATCTCACATATTAATTACTTTGAATTTAAACCACAATTCAGACTATAATATATATACCAAAACATTGCATTTAAATTCACCTTTGGGCTAAATCTAAACACAACCAACAATCACCAAATATGCATCATTCATATAACATATATAAGGTCAATCACAAAATTTAATTTAACATATAAGTCATCTTTGGATGTACACTATATATTAATTAAATAAGGTTCATAACCTACTTCAATTGTTATTAACATGAGTAAGATCTACCTTTGGGTAATCGTATAACTACATGTTAATAACTATAAATGTTTATTATTCTTAAATGTCATTTATGATGCTATATCAAATAAACATTTATAAATATTATTTAAATCATTTAATGAAATCCTGAGTGGGCCACTTTAGTGACTAACGCACTCACTAAAATATTAAAGATTTAAATCATATAAACTTAAATTATTAAGTTTAATAATATAAAAGACTACTCTTTAATATCTTTTATTCTTAATTCATTAACCTATTTCTTAAAGCTCAAATAATAATATATAACATCTACATTATTAAATTGGTTTTATGTGAAAAGATTTGCATATACAATTCCTGAAATTTGCATAAGTCATATATGCACATGCATATCAATTCTTTTCTACGACAGCATGCATTCACAGGTTACTCATATTGATGACGCATGGACAGCTTGAATTCCGATTTCATCACAATTTGAATCGACAATTGGTCAATTAAAACCAAGCAGCAACATTTATATATAAAACTATTCAAAATCACAATTCTGAGAACAATTGAATTCACACGATGAATGCCGAACTATCAATTCAAATATTCAACCGAAATGTTAATTCAAAATTAAAAACCCAAGTTAATTATGCCATAAACAGTTAATTTAAACATCAATTAACTACAATTAACTTTAATTGAGAAAATACCCAAATTCTCATAAACCCTAAATTGGTAATTGAATTTCTATTAAACCTTGCTCTGATACCAAAATTGTTGAAAATTTTCGGAAACGATTTAACAATTTGGATCCTAATAGAACAATTAAATCAACCAATTTAACAATCATGGCATAATTTACAGAAAATGAAAAGAAAAACTTACTTGAAGAATCCATCACGATAATTGAATATCCCAAGTAATAATATATATGTTTTTCCTATGCCAGATCCGTAACACTTAAAATCGCCCTTTGATGATATAAGGACTTGATTGATTCTTGACTTTCTGAATCAAACCCCCTTGGAAGCTGTGTGTTTTTCTATGCCTTTATATATATATATAAAGGCAGGAAGAGGAAGAGTTACTAATATTAAATGTTATTAAAGGCAGGAAGAGGAAGAGTTACTAATATTAAATGTCTTTTATTAAGACATTTACTCATATTAAATGCAGGAAGAGGAAGAGTTACTAATATTAAATGTCTTTTATTAAGACATTTACTAATATAACAAAACACACTAAAATACTTAAATTTTAACGAATCGGCACGGAGGGATTTACACCCGATAATTGTCTCTTAGATACTACACTAATCATCACCGTGTGTACGACGATAACAATTATCAATACTGAAATTATATGAATCAATTAGAAATTAAAATTTCTAACACAGCTATCTCGGAAGCTGGTGCTAATGATATAACAAAAACAGAACATGGGACTTAGGAGAATGCAAACACTTCACTTCGATGTTATATTCTTGCCAGTGTTGTGGGTCATTTGAGGCAGCAAATAACACCTCTCGACAGTGGAGTAGAAATGCTCCAAACTCTCAAAGGGATGTTTGCTAAAAGTATTGCTTCTGAGAGACAAGTTGCTATAACTGATTTGATTAACACACGTATGACTGGTGGGCGTGTAAAGGATCATTGTTTGGCAATGATTTCACATATCAGTCGAGCGGAAGTGATGGGGGCAAAACTTCAAAAGGAGATGAAGATAGATCTCATCTTGCAATCACTGCCTAAACATTTCAATCAGTTCAAAGTCAATTACAATATGCATAAGATGGATCTGACTCCAGTTCAATTGATGCATGAGCTTGAGAGTGCTGAACAGTCTCTCACAGAGCCAGGCAGTATCAATTTTACGGAGGGTTCTGTTAAACCTAAAGGGAAACCTAAGGGTGGAAACAAGAACAAGAAAAAGAAGGCAGTGATACCAGTTACCAAATCAGACGCAATGAAGAAGCCGAAAGGCAAGTGCTTCAAGTGCGGACAGAAAGGACACTGGAAACAGAATTGCCCAAAGGCCACCAAAAAGCCAGGTATGGGTGATTTACTTGTTGTTGAGGCTTGTTTAGTGGAGAATTTTAATGATAAATGGATCATTGATTCAGGAGCCACTAATCATGTTTGTTACTCTTTGCAGTGGTTCAAACATAGCACGTCTATTGAAGAAGGACAAAGATACTTGAAACTTGGGAACGGGGAGCTAATCTCTGTAAAGGCCATAGGACCAGTTGTTTTATTTTTGAGAATAATAGGACTTTATGTTTAGAAGATTGTTTATTTGTTCCGGATTTCAAGAGGAATTTGGTTTATGTCAGTTGTTTAGTTGAACACGGTTTGACATTACAGTTTAATTCCTCAGTTTCAATAAGAAGTAAATCTTTTTTATTTGTTCCGGTGATCTTATGAATAATCTTTATTTTTTAAGTCCCTTGTCCTATGATATAAATGCCATTGAAATTGTTGAAAATGAACATAATCACCTTGCCAAGAAAAGGAAAGTATCAAATGAAACTTACCTTTGGCATTTGCGATTAGGTCATATTAATCCTAATAGGATACATGGTTTGGTGAAAAGTGGGATTTTAAATTCCCTAGCATTTGAACCTATACCAATGTGTGAATCCTGTTTGGAAGGTAAAATGACCAAGAGGCCCTTCAAGGCCAAAGGATATCGCGCAACCAAACCGCTGGAATTGGTGCATACTGATGTATGCGGCCCAATGCGTGTTCAAGCCAGAGGTGGGTATGAGTATTTTGTCACTTTTACAGATGACTACTCAAGATATGGTTTTGTTTACCTAATGCGCCAAAAGTCTGAAACTTTTGATAAATTTCGAGAATATAAGGCTGAGGCAGAAAAGCAATTAGGTGTCCATATCAAACAGCTTCGATCTGACCGAGGCGGTGAATACCTATCTGGAGAGTTTAAGTTTTACTTAACTCAAGAGGGGATAGTTTCACAACTGTCAGCCCCTGGAACACCTCAGCAAAATGGAGTTGCAGAAAGGAGAAATAGAACTCTCCTAGACATGGTGAGATCGATGCTTAGTTATTCATCTCTACCTATATCGTTTTGGGGATATGCCTTAGAGACTGCTACATACTTATTGAACTTGATTCCTTCTAAGTCGGTTTCTAAGACACCCACTGAATTGTGGAACGGGCGCAAGCCTAGTTTAAACCATATTCGTATCTGGGGTGCTCCGGCGCATGTCTTGAGAAAGGAACCACATAAGTTGGAATCTCGTACTGAAGTATGTTTGTTTATTGGATACCCTAAAGGAACGAGAGGTGGACTTTTTTATAGTTCCTCAGAGAAGAAAGTTATAGTGAGCACTAATGCAAAATTCTTAGAGGAAGACTATGTAAACAATTTCAAGCCCAAGAGTAAGGTAATTCTTGAGGAGCTTGACTCAGCTCAAGAATCGCCTAAACCACCTGAATTTGGACCTATTGTGCCATTGTTTCCAGTGCGTGTTCAACAGAGGGAAAATGAAAATATACTCGAAGGTGAACAAGCACGAGTGGAACCAATAGTAGAACAACAGGTAGATATACAAGTGGAACCAGAAAAACCAGAAAATCAAATTCAAAATGATCAAGAGGATCTTCCTGTAGAACCACAACAACCAGTGGAGCTTCGGCGTAGTGGGAGAACGACACGCAAGCCATCGAGATATCTCTTGTTGGGCGAATCGTACCAAGCTATAACCATTGATAGCGAAGAGGATCCCGTAAATTACAAAGAAGCACTGGAGGATGTTGATGCACAGGAGTGGCTCAAAGCCATGGACCGTGAGATGGAGTCTATGTATTCTAACTCAGTCTGGTCTCTTGTAGAGGCACCCAAAGGGGTAAAACCTATAGGGTGTAAGTGGATCTACAAGAGAAAAAGACGACCAGATGGGAAGGTAGAAACCTTCAAAGCTAGATTGGTGGCAAAAGGTTATACCCAAAAAGAGGGGATAGATTATGAAGAAACCTTTTCGCCAGTAGCCATGCTTAAATCCATCCGGATTCTTTTAGCTGTAGCTGCAAGTCTAGATTACGAGATTTGGCAGATGGATGTCAAAACAACATTTTTAAATGGCAGTTTAGAAGAGGACATCTACATGCAGCAACCAGAAGGGTTCATAGCTAGAGGGCAAGAACACATGGCATGTAAGTTGCAAAGGTCCATTTATGGACTAAAGCAAGCATCCAGAACATGGAACATTAGGTTTGATCAAGCCATAACTTTATACGGTTTTGAGAAAAGTCCTGATGAACCTTGTGTTTACAAAAGGATCCAAGGTACAAAAGTAGTTTTCCTAGTCCTTTACGTAGATGACATTTTACTAATCGGAAACGACATAGAGGTGTTATCAAGTGTAAAAGGATGGCTGCAAAAGCAATTTGATATGAAAGATTTGGGAGAAGCCAACTATATTCTTGGAATCAAACTTCTACGAGACCGGAAGAATAAGGTGTTGGCATTATCTCAAGCTTTATATATAGATAAAATTCTAGCTAGGTTCAGCATGGAAAATTCCAAGAAGGGAACTTTACCCTTCAGGCATGGAGTTCATCTTTCTAAGGAGCAATCACCAAAAACTCTTGAGCAGAAAGAACGTATGAGTAGGATACCTTTTGCTTCGGCAGTAGGTAGTCTCATGTATGCCATGTTATGTACCAGGCCAGATATCTGCTACGCAGTGGGAATAGTTAGTCGGTATCAATCCGATCCAGGAGAAGAACATTGGATTGTAGTGAAGCATATTCTCAAATATCTAAGGAGAACAAGAGATTATATGCTAGTATATTCTAGTGGGAGTCTGGAAACTATTGGTTATACAGACTCAGATTTCCAAGGGGATATTGATTCAAGAAAATCCACTTCTGGATATGTGTTTACACTAAATGGTGGAGCCATTTGTTGGAGGAGTGTCAAACAAACTTGCGTTGCTGACTCCACAACTGAAGCTGAGTATGTGGCTGCTTCCGAAGCAGCGAAAGAAGCAGTATGGCTGAAGAAGTTCCTTCTGGATCTTCAAGTGATACCGAGTGCAGATCGGCCCATTACCCTTTATTGTGACAATAGTGGGGCTGTAGCACAGTCCAAGGAACCGAGGTATCACAAGAAACAGAAACACATAGAGAGAAAGTATCATTTGATTCGCGATATCATCGAGAGAGGAGATACAGTGGTTACTAAAATAGCATCAGAGGAAAATTTAGCAGACCCATTTACAAAGACACTACCTGTTCGAGTTTTCGAGAAACATGTAGATTATATGGGTGTTAAGAGTCTACCAGACTTGTTTTAAGGCAAGTGGGAGTTTATTTGTGTTTTTTTAGAACAAGACAGATGTGTTATTATATTTTATGAGTTTAATTTTAATACAATATGAGGTATTCTTCATATTATTGTGCACACTGATATTTTGCGTAGAAGGTCCGGATTAATTGTAGAGTATATGATCATATGAATACGTTCATAGAAGACATGATCATAGGTTCTCATAATTAATGAATAAGATCACAGTCATTAAACAAAGTTGGGCGCTTTATTTAGACTGCAATATTTTATGAAATAATCTGTCTTGGTTATTATAAAATATTGGTGCAAATTATGCTTGCATTGATAGGATCAAAGTGAGATTTATTTAAAGTTAAATTTCTGTAAAAGGAAATAAATCTCAAGCAATATTTCGTTATTATTCTTCTCTCAATCCTGAGTTTATTATAGATAGGTATTTAAATGATTATTGTTCTTTGAGTTGTCAATAAGTGAGGTCTATTTAAACGACCAATATCTTGATGATTTGGGAGCAAGATTATTTAATTGCCGGTATTTATGAAATAAACAATATGGAATTTGTATGAAATATCCTCTTAATATGTTTCAGTACTTGGATGTTATGAAGTCACTGGCCAGTGCATTTTATCCATTAGAGAAACTGATAAATCAAGAGAATAAATAATTGATTGATTGATAGAAAATCTTATCAATTAATTATTGATATTTTACAAAGGAGAAAATAATATTAATATTTAATATTATTAATCTCGGAGTTCAATTCTGGGCTTTTAGTGGAATAGCACCGGATTAGATAATTGCTTGGCAATTATGAGGAGCCTTGATTAATGATAACCGTAGGATCCCCAAACTAGCTCAGGATAAATGGTGGAGCATGATATCACAGTTTACAAGAAAGAACCCGGACTTGTTTTTATAGCAAGTGGGAGATTGTTGGATTTTTGCTATACAAGCAAGTCCAAGTTGTTTAAAACACTAAATGGGTTCACACATGGACTTGGGCCCTAAGGTGTGGAGGCCCAAATGACTATTAAGTATTCTAGGGCTTGTACTCTATAAATAGAGAAAGATAATACAACCCTAAATCTGAATCTGAATTAATTATAGAGAATAGCCAGAGAAAAAGAAATCATTTCTTAGTGATTCAAGCGCCCACACGCTGCTCCATCACCTCGAGGATAGTTTGGAAGATCTGCGGTTCTTGTGTGCATACTTCTCTGCAAATCCACAAGGTACGATCTGACTGGTTATATTAGTTTAGTAATTAAATTGAATATTCTAAATCACATGATGATTCTAGCTTCCGCTGATTATTCCTACAGTAAGACAAGAGTTTAGTTACTCGATAAACAAGAACCTTATAAGGCAGAGATTGATTGCTTTGTCAAACAAATAACCCTATAAGATTAGGATTTGAAGTCTATAAATAGACTTATCTCCCTAGGAACTTCACACATTCTTTCTAGGGCGTTTACACACATAGGCAGACGTTCTCTCATCTGGTCTTTGGTAATTAGGCTCCCCATACACATATTTATCGCGACTAAAATAGCTTAGAAAGTCTCACATCAAAAGTTTAGTAAACCCTAAAAATAATGACATTAGTTTATCATAAATCTTATTCAATCATGATCCCCGCTTTCGCTATACATTCATCCCTTCATTTTCAACAAAATTATTGGTTCTCCCAATTATATTTTCTACTTCCAAAAACCAATTTTAAAGAGTAACGACAAAAAAAAAAAAAAAAAGGCTTAAGCCTTACATCATAACCAATCCAAGACCATTTTGCCCAAAAAAAGGAAAAAAAAAAAGAGAAAATATTCGCCAAAGAAAGAAAGACAAAAAATGAAACTGGGGTGGTGGTAGGAAAATGACACTCAATTTCCGGGAAACGATTTTCACATCACATTAGTCAACAAGGAAAAGTAGTGGCAGTGGTACTTCTTGTACATTAGCGAAACACTAGTGATCCCCCAAAATATTTTTACAAAATTCTGAAAATATCAGGGAAAATTAGTACGAATTTTCGAGACTTTGTATTTAAATTTTTTTTTTTAAATATAATAATTTTCATGAATTTTTGTTTTTATATTCTAACAAACTCGAAATATTTGTCATGTCTAATGTGACATGACAAAATGACATTATTTTATTGCTATAACTATAATTAAAATGAAAGTTCAAAGATATAAAAACAAAATTTATAAAAATAATTATATTTAAAAAATAAACTTTTTGTTTAGGATTTAAACACAAAAATCATGAAAGTTCAAGATTTTAATATTAATCTTTTCAAAATAATACACGTTTTAAAATAATGCATAAACCAGTATTTGTCACATAGAATCCTGGTATAAAAACCATAATGGGTGACTATGGGCATGTTTGTTTATAATTTTTGAAAACTTGTTTTTATAGAAACATG
>JAREIK010014356.1:0-29651 GCA_029783825.1 Sapria himalayana
TTATCTATCTATCTATATGTTTATCTTTCTATCTCTCTATATATGAATCTTATCAATAATTAATAAATATATTTTCTAACTTTATGTCTATCTATACATCTATCAATCTATCAAACCATATGTCTACCTATTTTATCTATTTGTCTATATATCTATCTTTTTATAAATCTATCTTTATATCAATCAATCTATCTATCTATCAATTTTCTCTCTATCTATATGTCTATTTATCTGTCTATCTTTGTATCTATCTATTTGTCTAGCTATTTTTAGATCTATATATCTATCTTAATGGCCTATCTATCTATATTTCTATATATCTATCTATCTATATGTCTATATATCTATCTGTCTATACATGTATCTATCTATCTATCTATCTATTTGTTTGCCTATATATCTGTCGATCTATCTGTTTATTTATTTATCTATCTATCTATATATCTTTATATCTACATGTATATAACTCTATTTTTCTATTTGTCTATCTATTGATATATATATATATTATATACACATAATCATCTATCTATCTTTATGTTTGTCCATCTATTTGTCTATTTATCACCAGTTTATCACTCGTGTATCTTTCTGTCTATATATGTGTCTATCTATTAGTTTATAATTATCTATCATTGCTATCTTTCTTCTATCTATCTTTCTATCTGACTTTATATATATATATATATATATATATATATATATATATATCTGTCTATCTATCTATCTAATAATCTTTTTGATTAATTGATTTATCTATTTGTCTATATATCTATCAATCAATCTATCTGTCTTTCTGTTTATATATCTTTCTATTTATCTATTTCTTTATCTGGCTATATATTTGTCTTTCTATCTTCCAGCTATCTATCCATCTATATATCTGGCTATTAATATGTGTATTAATCTGTTAATCATCTGTTTATCAATCTGTCTATTAATTTTTATAATAATCTATCTTTAAATATTTTTATCAATATTTCTATTAATTTATCTATCTATCTATCTATCTAGATATCTATGTGCCTATCACTCTATCTTTCTATATGTCTGTCTGTCAATCTATCAATCTATATATTTATCAAAAATCTATTATTCTGTCTATTAATCAGTTTAACTTTCTATCTATGTCTTTATCTATCTGTCTATATATCTGTCTATCTATTTGTCAATCTATTTGTATATTTAATTGTGTGTATCTATCTATGTATCTATTTGTGTATCAATTTTTCTATCTATCTGCCTATTTATATGTCTATCTATTAATCTATATATGTGTGTGTCTATCTATCAATCAATCTATCTATCTATCTATCTTTCTATCTTTCTGTCTGTCTATCTATCTAACTATTTGTTTCTCTATCTATCTATCTCTCTTTCTATTTGTTTATTTATTTATCTATCTATCTATCTTTCTATTTGTATATCTCTCTATTTATCTATATGTCTATCTTTTGATATATATATATATATATGGCTATCTATCAATATAACTCTCTTTCTATCTATCTATATATCTATATGTCTGTACATCTATCTATCTATTTGTCTATTTATCAGTCTATATATTTGTCTATCTATCTATCTATTTATCTATTTGTCTATCTATCTATCTATCTATCTATGTATCTATCAATTAAGTAACCTATATGTCTATCTATCCATTTCTCTATCTATCTTTCTTTTTATCTATCTATCTTTCTATGTATATCTAACTATCTATCTATCATTCTATCTATCAACTTGTCTATCAATTTGTCTATCAATCTATCTATCAATGTCTATGAAACTATCTATCAATCTAGCTATCTTTTTGTCAAACTAACTAACTATCTATCTTTGTATCTATTTCTATATCTATTTATCTGTCTATCTATCTTTTTGTCTATCTATGTATCTATCTATCTATATTTCTATATTTTTGTCTAATTATATATTTATCTATTTGTATATCTATCTATATATTTATTTGTCTATCTATATGTCAATCTATCTAATAATCTTTTAATATATCTCTCAAATAATCTGACAATCTATCTTTGTATCAATTTTTTTATCAATTTGTCTATCAATTTGTATATCTATCATTCTATTTATTTATCTATTTATCTATCTATCTATCTATCTATTTATGTCTTTATCTATCTATCTATCTAACTATCTAGATATATGTCTATCTATGTATGTATTCTTTTATTTAGGTATCTATATATCTATCTTTCTTTAAATCTGTCTGTCTTTTATATCTATCTATATGTCTATCTATCTATCTATATAAATGTGTATCTTTCTCACTATCTATATGTCTATCTATCTATCTATCTATTTGAATATCTATCTATATATTTATCTATCTATCTATCTATTTGTCTATCTAACTATTGAATATATATATATATATATATATATATATCTATATATCTATATCTATTCGTTCTATCTATCTATCTATCTGTCTATCTATAATTCTCTCTATCAATTAGTCTATCAAACTATTTATCAATCTTTTTATCAATCAATTTATTAATATTTCTATCCATCTATCTTTTAATCTTTTAATCTATTTATCTTTTTTTTTATCTATTTATCTATCAATCTATGTATCACTCAGTTTATAAATTTGTCTATCAATCTATTTATAATGTTATTTATCAATCTATCATAAATTTATCTATCAATCTATTTGTGTATCTTTACGTTTAACTATTTGTATATCTATATGTCTATCTATATGTTGATCTATGTATCTTTCTGTCTATCTATACATTTATCTATCTATTTAACTATCTTTCTATTTGTCTACTTGTTTGTGTATCTATGTCTATATCTATCTTTATATCTATTTATCTATCTATCTATTTGTATGTTAGTTTATCTATCTATATTTCTATGTATCTATGTATCTATGTATCTATCTATATATATATATATATATATATATATATATATATCTATTTGTCTATCTATCTATTTATTTATCAATCTATCTGTCTTTTTATCTGGCTATCTACCTATCTATCTATCTATCTTTCTGACAATCTATTTGTCTATATATCTTATAATTTATTTATATTTTATCTATCTATCAATCGATCTATCTATTTATATGTCTATCTATCTTTGTTTCTTTGTTTCTATTTATTTATCTATCTATTTGAATATCTATCTATCTATCTATTTATCTATCTGTCTATCTATCTAAGTATCTATCTGTATATCAATCTATCTATATATCTATCTATTTATCTGTGTATCTATTGATGGGTATCTCTATGTGTCTATTTATATTACTATCTATCTGTCTATCTTTCTGTCTATCTATATATCTATCTATCTATCTATATAAATATTTATATTTCTATCTATCTATGTATCTATCTATCTATCTATATATCTTTATAACTATAAATCTATTTATCTATATATTTATCTATCTATTTGATTAACTATTTATCTATCTATCTATCTATCTTCCTTTCTCTATATATCTACTTGTCTATCTATTTGTCTATAAATCTTTCTATTTATTTTCCTATCAATATCTATATTTAATTGTCTATCTATAAGTGCATCTATCTACCAACATACCTATCTATCTATCTTTCTATCTATATATATCTCATTTTGTATATCTATTTCTCTCTATCTATCTATCTTGAAATCTATATGTATATCATTATATATATCAATCTATCTACTATTGATATTATATATATATATATATATATATATATATATATCTATCTATCTATTTGTCTATCTATCAGTCTATCATATATATATATATCTTTCAATCTTTCTATAACTATCTTTTATTTATCTATCTTTCTATCTATCTATCTGTCTATCTATCTTCCTTTCTTTTTATCTATATAATTTTCTATCTATCTATCTTTCTACCTGTCTATTGGTTTGTCTATCTATATGTCTTTATATTGATCTATCTCTCTGTCTATTTGTCTATCTATCTCTCTATCTATCTATCATTCTTTCTATATGCCTTTTTATATATCTATCTTTCTATCTATCTATATATCTCTTT
Source organism: Sapria himalayana (assembly GCA_029783825.1). Taxonomy (NCBI): domain Eukaryota; kingdom Viridiplantae; phylum Streptophyta; class Magnoliopsida; order Malpighiales; family Rafflesiaceae; genus Sapria; species Sapria himalayana. Next base: position 4,043 of record JAREIK010014356.1, read on the forward strand.
ATCAATCAATCTATCTATTGATAATATATATATTGTCTTCTATCTGCCTATCTTTGGTCTAGCTATTTGTCTATCTATTTGAATATCTATTTGCTATCTAACAACATATCTATCTATCATTCTATCTATCTATCATTATCTTTATATATCTATCTATCCATCTCTCTTTCTACTGATCAATCTATTTATGTTGTATATCTATCTATATATTGTAAATTAATTTTTATATCAATCTATTTATTAATAATCTGACTATTATCTCTCATCTATTTGTCCATCCCTCCATCTATCAACAATCTATCTGTCTGTCTGTCTGTCTATTATTTATATATGTATTATTGTTTCGCTATCTATCTATCTATCAGTATATTATCAGTGTATCTATATTCTATATATAAATGTATCAATCTTTCTAGCACCTCTCTTTAATCTATCAATGTATTTGCTTAAATTTGTCTATCAATGTTTCTTTGAATCTATCTATCAGATTGTCTTAAAATTTGTCTTAAATATGGTATTATATCGTCAGATCTAATATCTATCTATCTAATGTCTATTTGTCTATCTATCTTTTATATATAAATTTATCTATCAATCTAGTTCACTAATTCTCTATCTATCTAGTCGTACTATTATAAGTCCATCTATTATCTATATAGCTATTTATTCTATGGCTATTCTTTATATCTATCTATCTATATGTCTATCTGTCTATCTATATATTTAATTATTGTCTATCTATCTATATATCTATCTATTTATCTATGTATAAATATATCTATCTATATATCTATCTATGTATCTGAGTATCTATTTGTCTATTTATGTGTCTATCTATTTGCCTATCTATCTATCAATATGACTATCTATCTATCTTTCTTTCTTTCTATCTATTTAACTAACTATCTATCTATCTGTATGTCTATCTATATATCTAACTGACTATCTATCTATCTATCTATCTGTATATCTATCTATCTTTTTATCTATCTATTTGTAATCTTTCTATTTTTCTATATATCTATGTGTCTATCTATCTATCTATTTTTAGTATATGTCAATCTATCTATATATTTGTCTTTCTATATGTCTATCTTCTGTCTATTAACTATATTTGTATATATCCATCTATCAATCTATTGTTCTATTTATCAGTCGAACAATATTATCTAATAATTTTTTTTTCTATCTATCAGTCTAATTATTTGTATTCTATCTGTCTATCTATATATATATATATATATCTCTATCTAATCTATTGGTCTATGTATTTGTCTATAAATCTATCTATCCATCTATATCAAATTGTTTATGAAATGTCTATCTATATATCTATATCTTTTTTTTGTCTTTCTGTCTATATATCTGTTTATCTGGTTGTTTGTCTATCCGTCAATCTATCTATTTACCTATTTATCTGTCTATTTTTTTGTGTATCTATATGCCTACCTAACTGTCTACCTACCTGACTGCCTGCCTAACTATCTAGTTATCTATTTATCTATATTTCTATTGTTCTATTTATTAATCTATCTATTTATCTATAAATATAAATATCTTTCTTTTTGTCTATCTTTTTGTCTATTTATTTGTCAATATATTTTTCTATCTATTTGTCTATCTATCTGTCGATCTTTCTATATATTAATCAATCTATGTGCCTATATATATCAATTTATCTATCTCTCAATTTATCTGTCTACCTATATGTTTCTATATTTCTCTATATATATGTCTATATATCTATCTATATATGTGTTTATATATCTGACTATATATCTCTCTATCTATCTAGGTATTTATCTGTATATCTATCTATATAATTGGGTATCTTTCTGTCTATATATTTGTCTATCTATCTCACAATCTATCTATATATCTATTTATCTATCTATCTATCTGTCTGTTTGTCTATCTATCTATTTGACTATAATTATATACGTTTGTCTATCTATCTTTCTGTCTTTCTTACTGTATATCAATCAATCTATCTATCAATTTATCATACTATATATTTATCTATCAACCTCTCTAGCTTTCTATCAATTAATTTATCTGTCTATCTGTCTATCTATCTGTGAATCTATCTAACTATCAATCTCTCTTTATATCTATCTATCTAACTATGTATTTTTCTATGTGGCTATCTAATATTCTATCTATCCTTCTATCTATCTATCTATCTAATAAGCTGTCGATCTATATGTCTATCTATCAATCCATATATCAATCAATCAATCAATCAATCTGTCTGTCTATCTGTCTATCTATCTGTCTGTCTATCTATTTGTGTATCTATATGTCTATTTTTTGACTATCTATATGTATATCTATCTACCTATCAATTTATCTGTCTATCTATCTATCAATAAAATATTTTACTTATGTATATATATATATATATATATATCTATCTCTCTCTCTCTCGATCTTTCTATCTATCTTTCTACCTACCATTTATCTGTCTATCTATCTATATATCTATTTATCTATATATCTATATGTCGATATATCTGTCAATCTATTTGTCTATTAATCTCTATAATAATCTTTTTATCTATCTATCTAACTATCTATTTGATTATAAATCTGTCTATTAATCTGTCTTCAAACTGTCCATCAGCCTTTTTATCAATATGTAAATCAAGTAGCCTATCAATCTATCAATCTATCTGTCTTTCTATATATATATATATATATATATATCTATCTATCTATCTATCTTTCTTTCAATTAATCTATTTGTCTATCCTTTTATATATCTAACCTTCTATCTATCTATTTATCTATCTAATAATCTATCGATCTATCTGTATATCTATGAATCAATCAATCAGTCTATCAATTATTCTATCTATCTTTATGTCTATATGATTTTTTTTATATATCTGTATCTTCAAATTTGTATCTCTCTATCATTCAGTCTATGAATCTATCTATTAATCTATTTATTTTTTTGTATATCAATGTTTTTATATGTTTATCTATTTGTGTATTTGTATGTCTATTTATCTATTTATTTATATCTCTATCTATATGTGGATCTAAAAGATTATATATTGGTGAATCTTACTATCTACTAATCTATGTATCTATTTATATAATAATTTACTATCTATTTATTTATCTATCTACCTACCTAACTATCTATCTATTTATCTATTTGATTAACGATTTGTATACCAATCAATCTATCTGTCTATCTTTCTATCTATCAATTTGTCAATCAATTATTCTATCAATCTATGTATCAAACTTTCGATCAATCAGCCTATAAATATTTTAATCAATCTGTCTATTTATCTATATATCTATCTGTCTGTCTATCTGTCAATCAATCTATCTTTTTATTATCTATTTGTATATCTATTTGTCTATCAATCTGTCTATCTATCTGTATATCTTTTTAACTATTAATTTGTCAATCAATTTGACTATAAATATGTTTATTAATCTATCTATCAAACTTTCTTTCAATATGTTTATCAATCTTTCTATCAATCTATATATCTATTTGTCTATCTATTTATTTATCTACTTTTTTGTACATCTATCTATCTACGCACACACACACACACATATATATGTCTATCTATCTATATATATATCTATCTATTTCTATAACTATCTATCTATTTATATATGTGTTTATATATTTGTCTATCCATCTATATATCTATATATCTATTTTGTAAGTCTATCTATCTATCTATATTTCAATTTATCTATGTATCATTTTATGTATCTGTCTATTTAATTGTCTATTTATTTATCTATCTATTTTTCTATCTATCTATCTATCTATTTATCTCTCTATTTATCTCTCTATTATATCCCTATCTACTAGTATGTCTATCTATCTATCTATATATCTAGCTATCTATATATCTACCTCTCTATCTTTGTATCTTTCTATATATCTACATGTCCATTTATCTATGTATCTATCTATATGCCTATCTATCTATCAATCTATCAATGTATGTGTTTATCTATCTATCTATATATCTGTATATCTAACTATTTGTCTATATGTATATATATATATATATATCTATCTATATATCTATCTATCTTTATATTTGTATATCTATCTATTTATATCTATCTATCTATCTATCTGTGTATCTATTTGTTTATCTATTTATTTGTCTATCTATTTATTTGTCTATCTATTTATTTGTCTATCTATCTGTATATCTCTCTATATGTCTATCTATCTATCTATATATCTATCTATTAATTTGTTTTATCATTCTGTTTACCTATTTGTCTATCTATCTTCTTTCTATTTATCTATCTATCTATATGTCTATCTATTAGTTAATTTATCCGTCTAGCTATCTGCAATAAATCTGTCTAACTCTATGTCTATCTATCTATCTACAATTCTATTTATCTATCTGTCTATTTATTTTGTCAATCTATCAATCTTTCTATATGTATATTTAGCTGTCTATCTATCTATCATTCTATCTATCTATTTATCTAACAATCTATCTATGTATCTATCTAATATCTATTTGTCTAATAATCTATCTATATATATGTGTATACACTTGTCAATCTATCTAAATATCTATTTATCTATCTATAAATATTTCTATTAATCTATATATTTATCTATAAATATATTTATAAATATTTCTATCAATATGCCTATCAATCTTTCAATAAATCTAACTATAAATTTATCTATCAATTTTGAGATTAATATTTCTATTAATCTATAAATTTATCTAAATGTATCTAGTAATCTATATATCTTTCTATCTATAAATCTATCTATCTATTTAGCTCTCTATCTGTCTATCTCTCTATTATATATCTATCTATCTATCTGTCGATCTATATGTCTGTCTATTTTTTTATAAATATATTTATCTATCTATCAATCTATCTATATATTTATCTGCATATCAAATCATCTATCTTTCTATCTATCTGTCTTTCTATCTTTCTGTCAGTCTATCTATTTATCTATCTATTTGTTTATTTGTTTATGTGTTTATATCTCTATCTGACTATTTGTCTATCTATCTCTATGTCTATCTACCTACGTGCCTATATGAGTTTCTAGTTGCCTGACTACCTATATATTTGTATATTTATCTATCTGTCTATATGTCTATCTATCTATTTGTTTATTTTTCTATCTATCTATCTTTCTTTCTTTCTATCTATCTATCTATCTATCTGTCTGTCTAACATTTTGTCTTTCTATCTGTCTATCAATCTATCTATATATCTATCTATCAATATGTAAATCTATTTGTGTATTAATTTATCTATCCATCTTTTTATCAATATATCTATCATTCTCTTTACATATATATCTATCTAATTATCTGACTATCTATCTATTTATCTTTCTCAATATATCGATCTATCTATATATATAGCTCTCTGTCTATCTAATTATTTATCTACATGTAATTTTTTGGCTATCTATATGTCAATCTCTCTATCTATCTCACTATCTATTAGTCTATGTCTCTGTCTATCTATCAATCTATATATTTATTTGTCTATCTATCTATCTATCTATCTGTCTATCCATCTATCTAACTATTTATCTTTATATCTATATGTCTATCTAACTATCTATATATTATATATTAACATATAATAATTTAATCAGCTTTCTGTTTATTCTGTCTATCTATCTATCTTTCTAATAATCTATCTATTTATTTATCTATTTGTTTATTTATCTGTTTATCTATCTTTCTATCTATTTTTTAATAATCTATTTATCTATCTATTTACCTACCTACCTACCTATCTATCAATCTATATGTCTATCTATTTGTCTATTTATCTACCATCTATCTATCTATTAATTTATCTATCAATTTGTCTATCAATTTGTCACAACAGAAAAGCAAAGCTTAGCAATGGAATTTTTTGTTCCAAGCCCATTCAAACCCATAAAAATTCATTGCAAATATCTATTAGCAATGATTTTTTGCAAACAAAAGTTTATATTTCAAAGAACCTGTTGAAATTTTACACACTTTGGTATTCAGTTGCAAAAGACTAAATAATTTGCACAAAATAATTCCGTTGTTATATTGCAATGCATTTCACATCCGTTGCTACTTCAGTTGCTAAATCCCAAAAATTAAGACAATGGATAAGCTAAATTTGTTTCCATTTCATTGCTAATTTGCAATAGATCATCAACCATTTCATTAATAACCATTAAAATTTATGTTAGTCATTCTGTTGCAACTTTGCAATAGAGTTGCAACCATTATGAGTCATTCCAAATTATATTGTGTTAATTCTATTGCAATTCTATTGCAAATTTGCAATAGATCAGCAACCATTTCATTACTAACCTTTACAATGTCTATTTCAATTTCATTGCAACTTTACAACATATTTGCAACCATTATGAGTCCTTGCAAAATATTTTGTTGTAATTTTATTATAATTCCATTACAATTTTGTAACAGCATTGAAACTAATATATTCTTTCTAAAACATACTTAGTTGCAATAGAATATCTATTGCAAAATCCATCGCATAATCTATTGCACTTATTTTTTCCAATATTCATTTATTTTTGTTAAATTTGTTTATTTCCAATATTTCCTATATTATTCAAAATTTATTGTATTAGATTCAAAATTTTATGTACCATAATATAAATTGCAACACACCTTTTTTGAAAACTAATAGTTAATAGTTTCATATACCATATTCAACCACAATTTTAGTTTATAGTTCCTTTGTGCAATAGTTTAATAATAAAAATGTCTAACAATTTGTTGGATCATTCAGTAGTAGGTACATCTATCTCTGGAGCAATGGCTGGTGGAATAGCCAGACCCCTAATAAGCTTTAAAATCTATGCATGAAAAGCTGTAGTGAGACTTTGCATGGACTATAAATGCTCCATCTACTACTACATCATTTGCTCTTGCACCACACTCATCTCCTTTTCCAAAGCCTAGATTCAACTATCTTCTTTTGCCTGTGTCTGAGATTAGTGAACTAGTTGACTAGTTAAAAGCATGTTGATAGAACTAAATGATACTTGATATTGTAGGCATATAGATCCCATCGATCCAAGTCCAGATACTCATTTCTTCTTGAATCCCCAAACTTCATCTAGATTGATTTGTTTTGCATCAACTGATTGAGATGAAGATACATCCTCTCTTACAGCTGCAGTCTCAGCCTCATACTTTGAAACTACATGATCTTGAAATATATAAACATTAGTAATACATTTTTCTTTAAAAAAATTACAAACAAATTGACTAAAAAGATTGCACTTACATAGTTCTCCTAAGACTTTGGATCTACAAATTGATTATCTACCTCCCTCCTATGAGTTTATTCTAGGAGCTCATGTGGAAGAGGTGGATGCTTTAACTTGACCACCAAAAATTTTAAAAGTATAATATAATAAAACAAGTTTTTAAAAAACATTAAATAAAATCTAAATAATTATTAATATATGTTCCAACTGTTTAGCATGCTCTCTATGAGTTAAAAAACCACCGGTATGTAGCAAAGATCCTTTGCCATCACCCCTAATCTCACTCATCCTATTCATAGACCTTGGGCAGACTTTTTCTAAAATTTTGGTGTCTTCCAATAACATTGCCAAGCTTCCCAAATACTCTCTGAGATTAAACTTGGTTGTTTGATATTATCTTTCCATTGATTAACATCATTGCAATAATGTCATGAAGCCCTTTTAGGCCATGTAACCTTAACTAGAGCATCTAATGAAGTATCCCACTGATAATGTTTCAGCAATTGATATAATGCCAAAAATGAAAATCTGTTAAAGAAAAAAAAAGTCTTATTGTATATGATATGTGAAACTTTTTAATGTTGTCATTTTTCTTGATTTTATTCACATTCCAATTCCACCTTATCCACACTATAAAAAACATAAAAAAAATTCAAGACCAAAGTAAAAAACATTTGTTATTGATCAATATATAAAAAAATAAAATAAAATAACATATATCTTATACCTAATTCATACTTAAAACTCTTACCAGTAAAAATATTTTATATAATGAGGCACCATTTTCAAATTATAACCCATCATATGCAAATGATCCTTGAAGATATTAGTGATAATCCTAGATATATTCTCTATGATGTGTATCCTTCAAGTAAACATATAAAGTTTATAAATGCAGTCATAAAACTTAATTTGGTCAACATAAAAATTTTAAGTGAAATAGTTTAAAAATGAAAACATACTATGCATCAGTAAGTGTAATGAAAGTACGAGAGATAGAACTAATGAGTAGTGGTAATGTTGAACTCTGTAGTGATGCTACTTGAGGTGTTGAATCTTCTACAGGTGGTGGTGTAGTTAATGATGCACGATCACCTGGTGTTTGCAAGGTGGGTGCAGTAGTATTATGGTTGATGGCACCTTATGCAGATGTATGTGTGGTAGCTGAACCCTCTAATGATTCAGAATCTAGTTGGGCACTAGGAAAGGAAACCACATTCCTACCACGTCTTCTAGCCCTTATCCCAAGTCCTCGTCTTACTCCTCAACCCATATCTGGATGGGCATAAGAACAAAATACAATATATATGAATTGGTAATTTAATGGTTATACAACAATCAACTTACCAACCTAATTTTCATCATTGTTTAAGTCATTCCATTCTTCTTCTTATTCAGCATATTCTTCTTCTTCATCTTCATGAGAAAGTGTTTCAGTTACATCAATATCTAACATATCACCAATCGGATCATTGAGCAAAATAGTTTTATTTTCCACCGGTAAACTACATTCTTCAACATCATTTGTTTCTGGTTGAAATGGATCTTGTGGGGTAATTTCTAGTTCTGCAGGCAACTCAATCATCCCTCTAGCCTTGATTTTTCAAATAGCCCACCAAGATCTAGTATCATGTTTTAAGCTTAGATATGTGCAATAATACACTTGTTGTGCTTGCTTTGCTAAAATAAATGGTTCTTCTTGTGCATACTTCTTGTATGATTTACATCCACTAATTTGTATTGCTTGTGGATCCTCATCCCAACATTTGGTGTAATCTCAAACCACTCACACTTAAATAAAATAGTCTTCTTAATGGGTCATCCTGGGTACTCTAATTCCATGACTTCTTGCAATTGACCACAATAGTCAGTTTCATCAATTGTGTAATTAGTACCTTTAACGCACACACCACTATTTTTTGAAAATCTAGAAGTTCCCCTTTGATGTGTATGAAAACAAAAACCATTCACATTATATCCATTATAACAGTTAACTATTTGAACCGGTTCATATTCTAGAGCTTTAAGATATATGTTTTTAACGTTGTCACGTGTCTATAAATAAGAGTGTGTTAAAAGACATTTTACCACAAACTAACTAAAACAATAAATAACTTACGTAAGTCTTGAACCATGCTAGGAAAAAATCATCGAGTCTAGCATCAAAAATTGCATTATTAATGTATGGCTTATTTTGCCTTAACTTAGTAATGAATATCCTGTTAATAGAACACTCATTAGTTGAATTAAAAAATTACAATATTAGTACAATAGTTGAGTTAAGATGCATACTCAATATAAGGTTTAACTTCTATGCAGTTCAACAAGATATATAGATGTGTGATATTGTTTGTCTTCCAAAAGGTTGATTGATATGGGTGAATATTGACAAGTTCCCATCGAAATCATTTCCTTCTCCAGTATGGAACTCAACATTACGAGGCATCTTTCGATGTCTTGTATGGAGTGATGGATTGAATTAATGCTTACAAAAAGCTAAAGCTTCGTCAACTAAATATGCATTGCATATTGATCATTCCACTTTGGCCTTATTCCTTGCATTTTGTTTTAACTTTCGCAAATACCTAGCAATCCAATCAATAAGTTTATAAATACCAATATCATATAATGATTCGATGATAGTAAATGTAGTTGTATAACATAAATTTGCATACCTTTCAAATGTATACATTCATCGGTATTGGACTGCTCCTGCTACCCTTGCTTCATATGCCAAGTGTGTTGGCAAATGCTCCATTGAATCAAAAAAACTAGGAGTGAATATCAGCTCTAGTTTGCAAATAATAATTGGTATTTCTTATTTTAATCTCAACATAGCTTCTATTTTAAGCACATTTGATGTAAACTTCTTAAATAACAAGGTAAGTTCTGTTAATGCTTGTCACACGGGTGATGGAAGTATTTCTCAAAATGCAATTGGTATCAACCTTTGCATAAAGACATGACAATTATAAATTTTTATTCCAAAAAGTGTATGTTTCCTCGTGTCTACACACCTGGCTAAATTTGAAGCATATCCATCTGGAAATCTGATATTATGAACCCAAATACACAATTCATTTCGACTTTTTTGTCTAATGTATAGCAAGCTTTTGGAAACTAGTCATTAACAACATGTAATCTTTGTCGATGACATATTTTCATTAAGTCTAATCTAGACTTTGCATTATCTTTATTTTGCCCTCAACATTCATGACTATGTTAAAGATATTTTCAAACATATTTTTCTCTATATGCATCACATCTAGAGGTGTCAAACGGGCCGGCCCGGCACGACCCGGCCCATTTTTTTAGGGTACATTCGTGCTACCATGCCAGGCCGGGCACGGCACGATTTAAAAATAGCTGAGCCCAGCACGGCCCGTAGGAACGGCGGGCCGTGCCGTGCCTTGCATGGCCCGCTCGGGCTTGCCTGACCGAGCGGTTCGGGATACGGGAAGACCGCGGGTCGGGTCGAATCAGACCCGACCCGCGGTCTTTTTTTGCGGGAGGGGCATCTTGGGGTAGGGCTCACGGGACACCCGGCACGGGACTGACCCGTGATGGGGTGCCGTGCCGTGTGCCGAACCGTGCCGGGTCAGGCATGGCACGGCTCAGGCCGGGCACGACACGGCACAGCACACGCCTAACCCGGGCACGGCACGGGCCCAGGCTAGGAATTTTTCCAGGCCGGGCCCGCCCGGCCCGGTTGACACCGGTAATCACATCTAAATTATGTCTTATAAGATTTGTGCTCCAATATGGCAAATTCCCAAATGATTAACTTTTTTTTTCCATCCAGTTAATTTACTAACATAAATATTAGCATCATTTGCCCCAATCTCAGTAACTTTTTTTAAGTATAATGCATCAATTTCTCTTAGCAACTTAACACTAGAGCGAATTTTTGGAGGTAGATCTGTTGCCATTCAATTCTTTCTAAAAGCATATTTATTTCTTCTAAATGGATGATCTAGTGGAAGGAACTTACGATGAATATCTAACTATGTTTGTTTCCTTCCATTCTATAGGGTAAATTATATAATTCATCAATGATGCTAGTCTGCCAGATGTACTCCAATCGGACAACATTGAGAAAGCTGGAAAGTCACTGATTGTCCATAAGAGAGCTTCCCGTAGCATAAAATTTTGCTTTCAAGATATGTCATAAGTTTCAACTCCAATTTCCCATAATGCTTGTAACTCAGAGATCAGAGGTTGTAAATACACATCTGACTTGTCCTTCAGATTTCTAGGGCGTGGAACAATAACAATTAGAATCATGTATTGGTCCTTCATACATATTTCTAAGGGAAAATTATATGGAATGTGAATAATAGTCCATGAAGAATACTAACTCACAGATTGCCTGAATGGTTGAAATCCATCAGTTCATGGGCCTAATTTGATATTACAGCTTTCAGTTGCAAATGAGGAATGCATAGTATTAAAATGTTTCCATGCGTGAGAATCAGAACAATGAAACATCATACCATCTTCTACAAAATAATCATTATGCCATCCCATACTTTTAGTAGTGGCTTTTGAAGCATATAACTGTTGTAGTCTTGTTGTTAGTGGAAAGTAATATATTTTCTTATATGTCACAAGCTTTTGTCTATTAATACTTTGTGGTCGGTAGCGAGCGTGGTCACAAAATTTACATTGATTTAATTATGAGTCAACGCCCCAATAAATCATACAACTATTCAGGCAAGTATGAATTTTATAGACTGGAAACCCAATTCCCTTGATAAGCTTCTGTCTCATAGAAACTATCGGTAATTACATTATCATCTGGCAACAACTCCTTAATAAACTAATAGAAAGTATCATAGCACCATTCAGACAAATGATGCTCTGACTTGATGTGACGCATTCGAGCAATGGCTGATAACTATGAGTGTTTTTGACAATTAGGCCATAATTCTTGGTTTGCAGCATTAAGCTGTCATAAAAATTTTGTGATGTTGGGTTTGGAGATTCCTCAACAATATTAGCATTAAATTGTGGACCAATTGCATCATAAACCATCTGAACAAATGTTGTCGATGATTCAACATTATTTGTTATTGCATGATTGTTAGTGGCATTCACATTATATAATGCCTCCTCCCCATATATAGATGATTTGGTCTCACCATGCAAGTACCACTTACGATAATTAGGGACAAAACCATATTTATAAAGATGGAACCCTGCCTCATTAACCTCAACAAAATTCTATCATGACACTTTTTTTATTACATGGACATCTAATGTGATTATCGTCACTACCTTCTAGTCGACTAAGTGCAAATTGAACAAATTCTTCAACTCCCGATATAAATGATTTGTTAGTCAATCCATTTGTTAGTCTTAAATACATCCATTCTCTATTTGAACTCATTTTACATGCCCATATATGTAAGATAAATTACTTAGTTGATTGATATACAAAAAAAAATAGCAAAGTACTGATCATCATCTCACTTTAGCATCATAGATAATTAAACCAGAGAAATTAGAATCCTTATCTATAAAGATAGCCTTAAAGACCAAGACACGAAATGCCAACCACCAAAAATTATCATTCCTAGTACAAAAAAATCAATACCTGGAAACATTATATTTTAAGACCAAATTGGTATTAAAAGTATTTGCCTATCCGCAACCTCAGCAATAATTTTCAATCTAGGGATGAGTCAATCTAGCTACCTATAAAATGTTCAAAGAATAGCCAAAATGTTCATAAAAATACAAAAGGCCACTAAAATTAATATATAGGCTTATAATAAGGCTCTCAAATTATTATATCTTAACGACTATAAAATAATGTATCTAACATAATATAAAAGCATGGATTTAAAAGAAAAAAACCACTTAGAAAAACAAATTAAAACAACTAAATTAATATTAAAAAAAACTCATTTAGAAACCCTAAAGAAAATATATCTTTAGGAGGCATGAAATATTCAACAAACTCCTAGACTTACAACAAATTTAGGAAAAGCATGGAGCAATATGCAAATTGTAAAAACACAATTTAAATCCAAGTTCCATAAATTTGAAAGAATGTTAAATTTCATCATATCCTTCATTAATAAGCCCTAAAAGAAGAAGGCTAAAAATTCTATAAAATATATTAATCCGTATAACAAACTATAAAAATCTAATTTTTTGTGTGCGTCAATATGTCTAAAAAATTTGACTTATCAAATAATATATTTTGCAATACACTTATATATATATATGCAATATTACTAATATGTTTAAATAATTTAAAGAATATTCATATTTCAGTAACATAATTAATGAAATAAAAATAAAATTTTTGAAATACTAGTTCTTCACTAGTTTATTGTTTATTTGCTTTTAATGGAGTTTAAAGTTAAAGTATAATGAGTTAAAAATATTATAAAAAGTATACCCGAGTGTATAAATCAACAAAAAGAACCAAATGCTAAAATTTATATACATATGTAAATTGTATATAAATATTATGAAACAATTTAATTAGACAAATACTACTAATATACTAGATCTCATTAGAATTATTAAAATAAAAATACTAAAAACATAAAGAAAAATAAACTTTAAAGGCCCTTTATTGCTCTGCTGGAAATAAATATGCCTGTATTTATCTATCTTAAAATAAACTTTACGTAGAGATAGAATTGCCTACTATTTACTTATAGACAATATACCATGTCTGAATTGCCAACTTCAAGTTGCTTCCATTTTATTTTGTTTTTTTTAAAATAAGGACATGAAATAGAACTCACAAAATGAAACAACTATTATTTCCTTTCTAACCCAAAAACAAAAAATCAAGAACCAAAAATCATCAAGTAGTTCTAATAAATTAATACAGAAAATCAGAACCACTCCACCAATTGAAGTAAGCCAAGAAGGGACATTTAAACTTCAATCTCCTTTATAATTCTAAACAACCTTCAAACCCATATACATTTTTAACAAAATTTTAAAAACAATCATAGTCAATATTGTTCCATGGGATCTATATAGTGTAAAATATAGACATAAAGAAGATGATACTAACAATCACGGAAGTTCGGGAATGAATTCATGTTCAAAATCTATGTATATTTCATCCTAAAATGTACACTATATAGGTTTAGAATGCATATTGTGTTATTGGTGAGGAGGTGGCAAGGGAGTAGAAAGAGAAGAGCACCACTGGTAGCAAAATGGAACATGAAGCAGCCGGACATAGGCAAGGGAAAGGGAGCTATTTTTATTATTTTATATTTAAGGTTTTTTTGTGTTTTTGCAAATGGAAACATGAGCTGCTACAGGAAAAGTGATGAACGAAACCTGCAGCTAGTCCTACTAAAATCTCCATGTAGGGTGGCCAAAACCTGCAGGTAAACCGAAACTTTAATATTTAAACAATATTTTTTCAAAAGCGGAACCATAACCTGACCTGTTTCTATTATTTATATTTTCTAAATTAAATAATAGAAATTGATATTTTTTTATTAAAATTTAAGTGATTATATTTTTTATAATTTAAAGAATAAAAACTGAAAAATAAAAAAAAATGAATGGATACTATTTAAATAATAAATTAGAAGTGATAGTAAATTTTCACATTAATATATCAATTATAATATCTTTAATATATATTTTTTCAACTTAAGTTCAAATACTTCTAAAGTAATGAGGAAGCAAAAAAGGAAATACATTATTAAAAAAAACAAAATGAAATACATTATTATTGGTATAGGGTTAATCGAGTCGAACCAACTTTATGTCTGATAAATTTATAAATTCAAATGTGAGAAATTTTCAAACATTTAACAAATTAAGTCAGAATTATTATAAAATTTAATCTATCAAAATGATAGTCGTACTTAAAATTAGTGAACCAGAGTGCAAAATAATGAAAAATAAACTAAATTAATTGTTATTTTTTTTGTTTTTAGTCAATTTAAATTCCAAAATTTAGATTTGCCCTAGAAAAATAAAGTGATCAAAAGTGGGAATTATTTATATTTGGATTTTAGAAAATATATAAAAAATGATTTTATTTTAAAATGTCTGGAAAGGTGAAGAAGAGTTGAAGATAGAGTGAGAAAAAAATTAAAAAAATTAATAAGTTTCTAAAGTGAATTAATAATGTAATAAAGACTATTTTAAAAACATAAAATAATTCAAAATGTCATATCTTTACTCATTAAAACCCCCAAAAAATGAGAAGAAAAATGGTCAAATATGAATAAGTTAAATTTGATTTTCCAATTTTTTTGTTTCAATCTTACAGTTGTTTACATTAGGTTATTTGAATCCAAACATGGTAAAAAAAAATTATATGAATATAAATTTTCATAAAATGTCATAATTATATTCTCTATATCTTCAAAATTTGTTATTAATATCAATTTTCAATTTTAACTTGTTATATATACACACACACACACAAACTAAAATCATAAAACAAAATTTTTTTAAAAAAATAAAATAGTATTTTTTATATCTTCAAAATTTGTTATTGATAATAATTTTCAATTTTTATTTTGGGCAATAATACAATCAATAATTTAGTTTTTTTAAGTTATTAAAATTAGTTTTAACAAATGTCATCAGCATTCAATAAACACTTAGGTTATGTTTCATTTTTTTTGAAACTATTATTTGTGCCACTGCTATACTACTACAATATAAATGACGTGTTCAAATTTTTAATTTCTAATGTGATGCTAGGGAATGCCTATTCACATTAATTTAAAATTTGGGAAAACCATCAATTTGGTATTGTTCATAACGAAAAAAGTTGATTTTGGATTGATTGAATCTTTTATTGTTATTAATAATAACATTACCAAATTCTGGAGGACATTTGGCTTTGAATCTCTAAACTCCTTCACCAATAATTCCTATACAAAAAATTCAAATATGTATGTATTTTTTATTTATCTACAAAAACAAAATGTTGTTTTTAAATATTTTAAAACTTATTAGTTTTAATGATTTTTTAATATAATACAAAAATAAAAATTGATCATAATAGTAAAATAAAATTAATTATTTTTAATTAAATTAATTTTATATCAATTATCTACCAATATGTCTCTAAAAAGGAGTCGAATTAAAAAGTATTATTAAACATAATATGAGTAGCAACATAATTTAATTCGTCAAAAAACTCCATCGGTAAATTATTAATTTCTTGTAGTTGCACCTCTTTAAAAATATTGATAGATAATTTACCTTTGATTATAAATGAAATGGAATTTTATATTTGATAAAATTCTTTGAAATATAAAGATTTATTGCAAAACTATTACAAATCTATTGCGAAATTGCTACAACTATAATTTTGTTGTCAATCTATTACAAGTTTGCAAAAGATTGAGGCCATTCCAAACTTGCAATGGCCAAATCCGTTGCAAACAAGCAACGGAAAAATCTATTGCAAACATGCAACGACCAAATCTATTGCAAACATGCAACGACCAAATCTGTTGCATTGTCTTCTCGAAGAATTGCACCAAATTTTCACGCCATGTTTTGAATTAGTATTGATTCCGTTGCAAATTCTAGGAACAAGTCCATTGCAAGTTAGTTGCA
The DNA here is from genome assembly GCA_029783825.1 of Sapria himalayana. Taxonomy (NCBI): domain Eukaryota; kingdom Viridiplantae; phylum Streptophyta; class Magnoliopsida; order Malpighiales; family Rafflesiaceae; genus Sapria; species Sapria himalayana. The sequence goes on from JAREIK010014356.1 coordinate 20,889, forward strand.
AATAACATATTAGACTTTCATTAAAATTTCGTTGCAAATATGATACTATTTTGCTATAGATTTGCATGTTGCAACAATTTACAATGAAAATCATGATTTTTCTTGTAGTATGTCTATCAAATTTTCTATAAATCTGTCTATAAAGCTATAAATTAATTTGTCTATAATTGTATCTATCAACTTTTTATCTATCATTCTATTTTTATATTTATCAATCTATCTATATGTTTATATATCTTTCTATCTAGCTATCTATCTGTCTGTCTATCTATCTGTCTATCTATCTATATATCAATATGTCTATCTATCTATTTATGAATATGTATATCAATCTACCTATCAAACTATATATTTTTGTGTCTATCTATCTTTCTTTATATTTTTCCACCAGTCTGTTAGTTAGTTTGTCTATTTATATATTTTTATTTCTATCTATCTATTTATTAGTTTGTTTGTTGGTATATTTATCTTTTTGCAGGACTGTCTGGTGCCTGACTACCTTCCTATATGTGTATCTTTATTGTATCTATCTGTCTATCAATTAATCTATCTATCTATCTGACTATCTATCTATCTATCTGTCTATCTACATGACTATCTATTTGTATATATATCTATCTATCTACTAGTCTATCTATCTTTTTATATATCTATATATAAATTAATGAATTGTTCTATTTATCTATGTGTCTATCTATCAACTTATCTATCTATCAATCTATCTATTTATCTATCTATTATTCTATCTATATAACTATTTATTTATCTATCCATCTATCTATTTGTGTAATAATCTATATATCAATTTGTCTATTTATTTGTCTATCTATTTGTGTATCTATTTGTCTATCTATCGGTCTATCTTTTTTTTATATATCTGTCTATCAATCAATTTATCATTCAATCAATCAATCTATCGATCTATCTGTCAATCTATCTATCGTTCTTTCTTTCAATCTATCTTTCTATCTTTTTTTCTATCTATCTCTCTATTTATCTATCTATCTATTTGTATATAGATTTATATGTCTATCTATTTATTGTCTGTCTAACAAACTATCTATATATCTATCAATCTATTGTTCTATTTATCTGTTTATCTATATATCTATTTTGTTTGTTTGTTTGTTTATCTGTCTATCTATCTATCTATCTATTTGTCTATTTATTTGTCTGTCAATCAATCTATCTATTTATTTATCTAATTGTCTATTTGTCTATTTATCTACATGCTTGTTTGAATATCTCCTACCTGACTGCCTACATACCTACCTATCTATCTATCTATTTATCAATCAATCAATCTATCTATCTATATATTTGTCTGTATATCTATAAATATGTCTATCTATCTATTTGTTTATCTACATATCTATCTATCTATCAATCTATTTATCTATCTATTTATCAATCTGTGTGTCTATCTACTTTTCTATCTATATGTCTATTTATCTATCTGTCTGTCTATCTATCTTTCTATCTGTTTGTCTGTCTTCCTATCTATCTATCTATATGTCAATATATCTAACAATCTATCTATATATCTTTTTGTCAATTTATCATTGTATCTATACGTCAATATATCTATATTTTTATCTATCTATCTTTTATCAATCAATCGATCTGGCTAACAATAGATATATGTCTATGTCTATCAATCTGTCTATTATTATGTTAATCAATCATTCTATCTATGTGTATATCTATCAATATATTTATCTATCTACGCATATATATATATCAATCTACATATCTATCAATTAATCAATCAATCTATCTATCTATCTATGTATATATCTATCTATTTATCTATCTGTATATCAATCCGTCTAACTATCTAATAATCTATCGATCTATTTGTCTATCTATCACTAATTCTAATGTTCTATCTATCAAAGTATCTATCATTATGTCAATCAATCTATCAATATATTTATCTATCTGTCTATATATCTATCTATCATTATTTCTAACAATCCATTTATGTATCTGTATATCTATCACACTATGAATCTATATATAAATTTGTCTATTTATTTTTCTATCTATATGTCTTATATCTTTCTATCTAATTGTATATCTTTCTATCTTTTTATCTATCTATCTATTTGTCAATATATCTATCTAATTATCATACTATCTATCTATCTATTTGTCAATATATCCATCTAATTATCTATCTATCTATTTGTCAATATATCCATCTAATTATCTATCTATCTATTTTTCAATATATCTATCTAATTATCTATCTATCTATCTATCTAATAATAATACTATCTATCTATCTATCTATTTGTTTCTGTTTCTGTCTATTTATCTATCTATCTAGCTATATATTTATCTGTTTATCTATATATCTATCTATCTGTTTGTCTGCCTATATATCTATGTATCTATTTGTATAACTATCTATCTACCTATCAGTCTATCTATCTATAAATCTTTATATCTATCTTTTTGTCTATGTATGCTCTATGTATTTATCTATCTTTCAGTCTATTAATCCATCTAACTATATGTCTATAATTTTATATATTTATCTATCAATCTATATGTCTATCTATCGATATCAATTTATATATTTATTTATCAATCAATCTATCTACTATATACCTATCTATCTATTTATCTATCTATCTGTCTATCTATCTATCTATTTATCAATCTATCTATGAGTTTATCTATCTATCTATCTACATATCTATTTATTGGTCTATCTGTCTATATTTCTATATATCTATTTATCTATCAATATATATATATATATATATATATCTATCATTCTATTTATCTATGTATCTATATGTGTATCTATCTATTTATCTATCTATTTGTCTATCTATATGTTTATTTATCTATCTATCTAATATTTTTTTTCTATATATCTATCTATCTATCTATCTATTTTTCAATCTATCTGTCTATCTTTATAACTATCTATTTATCTATCAATATGTCTAACAATATATCAATAAATTTTATTATTAATATGTCTATCATTTTATCTATTATTCTGTCTATCAATCTATCTATCTATTTATCTGTTAATCTATCTATCAATATATTTACTATCTATCTATCTATCTATCTATATGTCTATTCATCTGTGCATCAATATGTTTATTTATTTTTCTATCAATCTGTCCATCAATATTATGATTATCTATTTGTCTATCAATTTGTCCATCAACCTGTCTATCAAATTGTCTATATTTCTGTATATGTGTCTTTCTCTCAATCTATCTTTCAATCTATTTGTTTTTTTGTTTGTGTTTGTCTATCTTTCTATCTGTATGTCCATCTATCTATCTATTTATCTATCTAATTGCCTGCCTATCTAACTGTTTGGCTATGTGACTACCTGACTTTATGTGTATCTTTCTATCTATTTGTTTGTTTGTCTCTCTGTCTATTTATCTATCTATGTATGTATCTATCTATATATCTATCTATTTGTCTGACTGTCTCTCTATCTATCTGTCTCTCTACTTTTCTATCTATTTATCTATCTATCTATTTGTATATCTATCTATCTATCTATTTGTATATCTATCTATCTATCTGATTTGTATATCTATCTATCTATCATCTATCTATCTAATATTCTATTTAAATTTCCAACAATCTGCTTATCTATCTATCTATTTATCTATGTATGTATGTATGTATGTATCTATCTATCTATATGTATATCTACTTATTTATTAATTAATCTATCAAATTATCTATCAATCCATCAATCAATCTATATGTTTATTTATCTGTATATCTATGTGATTTTATATATATTTGTCTGACTATATATATATATATATATTTATTGATCTATCTATCTATCTATTTCTCTATATATCTATATGTCTATCTATCTATCTAACTACTTTTTTTACTATCTATCTATATGCTATCTATCTATCTATTTTTCAATCAATAAATCAATCAATCTATCTATCTACTATCTATCTAACTATCTAATTGTCTATCTATCTATATATCTATATATTTATCTATCTATCTTTCTATTGATATATCTATTTATCTGTCAATCTATTTATCTCTTTATCTTTCAATTAATCAATCAATCTATTTATTTATCTATCTGTCTGTCTACCTATCTATCTATCAATTTTTCTATATGTTTGTGTGTGTATATATATATATTTCTATCTATCTATCTATTTATCTATCTTTCTTCCTAGTTACCTATCTATCTATCTATCAATCTATCTATATATATAGTTATCTATCGAACTATGTATCTGTCTTTTTGTCTAACAATCTGTGTATCTATCCATCTATCTATATGTCTATATGCCTATCTATCTATCTATCTATATATTTATATATGTACTTATCTATTTGTTTATATTTATATATATCTATCTGTGTATCTATCTATCTAACTATATGTATAACTATCTATCTTTTGTGTCTATCGATCTATCTATCATACTATCTATACAACTATATATATATATATATATATATTTGTTTATCTATCTGCAAAACTAATGGTTTATCTATCTATCTATATGTTTTTCTTTCTTTCTTTCTTTCTATCATTCTATCTATCTATTAGTCAATCAATCTATCCATCAATCTACCTATCATCTATTAATCAATTTGTCTATCTATCTATCTATCTATCCATCTATCTATCCTTATATTTTTCTGTCTAAATATCTTTCTATTTTTTTATTTATCTTTCTATACATCTTTATATCTTAAATTTATTTATCTAACTATGTATCTAGCTTTTTGTCTTTCAATCTGTATATCTATTTATCTATTTATAATTCTATCTATCTATCTATCTTTCTATTTTTTTTTAATATTCTATTGATCTATATATCTATTTATCTATCTATCTATTTATCTATCTATACATCAAACTATCTATCTATCTATCTATTTGTATATCAATATTCCTATCCATCTATCAATCAATAAATCTATCTATCTGTTTATCAATTTTTCTATCTGTATATTTAACTATCATTCTATTTATTTATCTATGAATCTATCATCCAATCTCTCTATCTAATTGTATATATATCATTCTAAATTCAATCAATGTATCGGTATATTTGTCTATCTATCTGCCTATGTATGAGTCTATCTATCTATCTACCTATATATATATTTCTCTATGTATCTATCTATCTATCTTTGCATGGTCTATCTATATGTCTAACTTTCTGTATGTCTATTTGTATATCCTTTCTATTTATCCTTTTATCTATCTCTCTATCAATCTATCAATCTATATTTCTATCTTTCTATCTATTATCTATTTACCTATCTTTCTTTCTTTTTGAATAATTATATGTGTATCTATCTATCTGCCTATCTATCTATCTATCTATTTACCTATTTGTATGTTTATCTATATGCTAATCTATCTATCTATTTATCTATATATCTATCTATCTATTTGTCTATCTATCTGTCTATCAATTTATCTATCAATTTGTCAATTAATTTATCTATCAATCTATTTCTATATTGCTGTATATGTAATTTGTTTTTTAATAATTTGTTGTATAACCAAATGTTTTTTTCTATTTTAATATTTTCATGTAAGTGTAGGAAATGAAATATTAGGAGGCCGGGGATGCAGCAGTAGCACAATAACAGAGGTCCCTCAAGGGGACTTCTGATGTTGGTCTGATATTTGGTAATGAATCTGAACTCTTGCCAGCAGAATATTCTGATTCTGACTATGCAGGAGAAGTTGCCAGTAGAGGGTTTATGACTGATTATGTCTTCTTATATGTGGTTCTATAGTTAGCTGAAAAGCCACACTACAATCTTCTATTACTTTATTTTTTACTGAAGCAGAGTATATGGCTCTGATTATGTATCAGTCTATATATCTTTCAATCAATCAATCAATTAATCTATCTATCTATCTATTTGTCTGTCTATCTATCTATCTATATATCTACCTGTATATCTATCTATCTATATATCTACCTGTATATCTATCAATCTATCTATCAATATTTTATTTAACTATTTGTCTAACTATTTGTCTATCTATCTGTCTATTATTGTCTAACTATCTTTCTATCTATCTATTTATCAATTTATTTTTTTAATCAATCTATCTATCAAATTGTCTATATATTTTATCTATCTATTTGTTTGTCTATCTATCTTTTATTTGTTTATCTAGCTGTCTGTATATTTGTACGTCTTTTTATCTATCACTCTATCTACCTGCCTGCCTGAATATCTCCCTACCTGAATGTCTGTTGTCAATCTACATATATATAATCTCATTGTCTATCCATATATTTATCTAATTATATATCATCATCCATTATCTATTTATTTTTTTAAAAGTCTGTCTATCTATTTGACTGTCATTCTTTGTCCTCCATGTCTATCTATTAATCAATCAATCAATCTGTCTATCTAACATATCTATCTATATATCTTTCTATCTATATGTCTCTCTATCTATCTTTCTATCTATTTATCTATATATCTGTCTGTATATCTTTCAATATCTGTTTGTTTGTTGTCTATCTTATAGTGTCTTTCTTTCTTTAATCTATATGTCTATCTTTCTTTCTATCTGTCGGTTTATTTGTCTATCTGTATATCTAACTATTTTATATCTGTATATATATATATATATATATATATCTTATATAATCTATCTGTATATCTATCTCTCTATCTATATGTCTATATACTATTTATCTATCTGTCGATATATCTCTCGATTTATATGTTTATCTAGATATCTATCTAGCTAACTTTGTATTTGTCTATCGATCTATCTAATTATCTATTATCTATCTGCCAATCTAACTCTCTATCAATTGTATATCTATTCTACATTTCTATCAATCTAACTGACTCTCTATCTATCATTCTAAACTAACTATCTATCTTTCTATCATTGTCTATCAATCTGTGTATCAATCTATCTATTTATATGCCTATTAATTAGTCTATCCATTTGGCTAACAACCTATCAATCTTTTTGTCTATCTTTCTATGTATATATATGTCTATATATTCTGTGTATCAATTGTCAATCTAATGCCTATCAATCTTTCTAATTATCTTTTTATCAAACTATCTTTGAATCTGTCAATCAATGTATCAATCATCTATCTATTAATGTGTATATCAATCCTTCTGTCAATCAATGTATCAATCATCTATCTATTAATTGTATATCAATCATTCTATCAATCTATCTATCTATTTGTTTATCAATTTTGTTATCAATCTATCTATCAATATATCTATAATCAATCTATAAATCTATCTATCAATATGCCATTTAATCTAGTTATCTATCTAGATATCTACCTATCTAACATTTTTCTACGAATCTATCTATAAATCTATCCTCTTTATTTGTTTAATCTATCAATCAATCCATTATCTATGTATTTTGTCTTTCTATCTGTCAATCTATCTGTATATCTAGATATCTATCTATCTATCCAACTATCTCTATCTGTCATGGATCTATCTATAAATATGTTATCTATCTATCTATCTATCTTCATTATTTCTATCTATATTTCAATCAATTGTCTAAATATGTCTAATAATCTATCTATCAATTTATCTAACAATCTATATCAATTTATATATCTATCTATCTGTTTGTTTGTTTATGAATCTATCTTTATTTCTTCTATCTATATTTCTCTATATTGATTTCTATATGTCAATCAATCTATCTATCTATCTATCAATATATCTATCTATCTATCAATCTAGAATTACTATGTCTCTATATTTGTCTATCAATCCATCTATCAATCTACTTATAAAACTATTTATCTTTCTATTTATATGTCTTTCTATTTGTTATCTTCAATATATTCGTTTGTTTGTGTGTTTGTTTATATTTCTATTTATCTTTCTATTTTTATGTCTAATTATCTGCCGCGTGACTGCTTGACCGTATGTGTATCTTTCTATGATCTATTGTTGTTTGTTTGTCAATTCATCTATCTGTTGTTATCTATTTATCTACTAAGTATATCTCTATCTATTTGTCTATCTATCTATATATCTATCTATCATACTTGTATATCTACCTTTATAATTATCTGTCTATCTATATGGCTATCTATTTTCTATCATTCTATCTTTCAATATATCTATCTATCTATTATTTGTCTAATAATCTAGTATTTATTTGTCTATCTACTTGTTTATCTTTCAATCAATCAATCTATCTATTTATCTAATTGTCTATCAATATATCTATCAATCTGAAAAACAATCTATCTATTTATCTATATAAAAATCTTAATCAATCAATCAATCTATCTATCTATTCAATTTATCTATCAAATTTTCCAATCAAATGTAATTCAATCTACCAATCAAAGTGTTAATTTTATCTATCTGTCTATCTATCTAGTTATCTATCAATCTATATTTGTTGTCTGTTTGTTTGTGTCTCTATCTATCTCTCTATGTATCTATGTATTTGTCTGGTTTTTCTGTTTATTTGTCTATATGTTTGTTTGTTTGTTTGGTATTTGTCTGTCTATCAAAGTGTTAATTATTTTTACTGCATGACTATTGCCTATTGACTACTTGCTTGTATAATATATAAGTCTAATTATTTGTCTGTCATATCTATTTGTCTATGTATCTCTCTGTTATTATCTTTATATCGATTATCGATCGATCTATCTATTTATCTATATCTATTTTTCTTTCAATCGTTGTATCTGTAATCTTTATATCTATCTGTTTATCGATCTATTTTTC
>JAREIK010014357.1:0-14266 GCA_029783825.1 Sapria himalayana
AACCGTCGGAGCGGCCAGTTGATATTTATTCATCGGAGGGTAGTCCACAAACAATTAATATATATCAATCGTCGGAGCGGCCCAATTGATATATATATTCATCGGAGGGTTGCCTACTAATAAATTAATAATTCTCATACGAGGCTTAGGCGAGTGTGAGAGAGTCGGTGAGGGCTCGGGATCTGAGTTGTCATGTAGACATTCAAGTAGGATCATGCATTTGCTTGAATGTTTGTTTAAATTGGAACATTGCACTGCACTTAGGTGGTGAGTAGCCCACTTAGGGCGATTCTCCTACTGAGCTTTAGCTCACCCCGTCGTGGGATCCCCCTTTTCACAGGTACAGGGAGCGTGCGAGGAGAAGACTCATCCTATAGACCATGGATTAGAAGAAAAGCCGGATTGTGGCTTTGGCTTGACGATATCTACATGTATTAGAATTTTCCCTAATTTTAATATATGTTGTATAAGAGTAAAACATTTGAACTCTTGTAACTATTGGGTATATAGTTGGTTTCATAGTTGGTATGTAGATTGAGTATTGTTTATGGGCCCAAGTGGCCGTATTACTCATGGATTGAATATATTGGATATATTGAATATATTGGACTGCTTGGGACAGGTTTCATGCAGGTACTGTATTTGGGTAGAGCTCCCCGTACAAAGGAGACTCTGCCCGATTTTCTAAAGTGGCGTCGGGTAACCCGATCTCCACTTGTATTCCGCGGGTTGACGGGTAGTCAACGGACCCCCGGGTTTTGGGGCGTCACAGCTTGGTATCAGAGCTTAGGTATACGAATACCTAGGGAGCTCGGGTTGGGTATCCATCACCACTAGGTGGTTGATGTGGAGTATAGGTGTATGGAAACCTATAGAGTAGAATTTGGGCCTTAGGCCATAATTGAGAAGGAGCATCACCACTAGGTGTGGTTTGATGTTCGGTTTAGGTATGAGATTACCTAGAAATCACGGGTACAACTAGGACACTACGTGCACGTGTGTATGTGTTTTGTGTGATTTTGTGAATTAAGTGGTGAATTATTGTGTGAACATGTGAATGTTGATGAATGGTGTGTATGCCATATTGTTTGTGTTGTGAATTGTTGTGTGCTTAAGTGGTTAGCACATGGGTGTTGGAACATGTTTAGGAGTTTTTACAGTGAGTGAAAACTGGAACAAAGAGGAGGAAAGAAATGAATTTTAAATAAATTTATTTGAGTTGTTGGATGATGAAATCAAATTTTAATAAATTTGAGATGGAACACTAGGGTTAGTGTTGTCTAATGAGGCTTTGAGGAAATTCGGGACTATTTCCAGAATTAAATGAAAAAAAAAAAAAATCTGGAGTTTTACAGTGTAAAACTGGGAAAAGAAATTAAAGAAAATAAGTTTTATAAATTTATTTGGTTATGAGGTGAGGAAAATAATTTTCTCAGGTTTTACAAGTTGTAAAATTGAAGAAAATGAAAGAAAATAAATTTTTATAAATTTATTTGAGTGGAGAAAATTTTTCAGTGAAAAACTGGAAAAAGAAAATAAATTTTACAAATTTATTTGGTTATGAGGTGAGAAAAAAAAATTTTAAGGTTTTATATGGTGTAAAATTTAAGAAAATGGGTAAAATAAATTTTTATGAATTTATTTGAGTGTCCAAGAAAAAAAAAATGATTTTAGTGATTTTAGAGATTTTTTCCAATTTCTGGAAATAAATGAAAAAAAAAATGAAAAAAAATCATTTATAATGAAAAACGAAAAAATTTATTGAGCAGAAAATTTTGATGGGCTACTGCCCAGATTGTATTGTGAGAAATGAAAATTTTGTGTTGTAAGGCAAGGTTTGTATTGCAACTTAAAAGGGGCTTGAGGGATGAAGTGTATTGCAATACAAGTATTGTATTGCAGGAAATAGTGAGCTAGGATTGTATTGCAAGGAAGGCTTGAAGTAAAGGAAATTGTATTGCAATACAATCAATGTATTGCAGAGAAGAAGGCTTGAGAAGAGTGGAAAATTGTATTGCAATACACTATATGTATTGCAGAGAAGAAGGCTTGAGGGCTAAGATTGTATTGCAATACTATATTGTATTGTGACTTAGAGGAAGGGTTAGATTGTATTGCAACATGAAGAAGTGTATTGCAATAGGAGGGCTTAAGGAGGAATTGTATTGCAAGACAACAAGGGGCTGGAATTGTGTTGCAATACAATTTTTGTATTGTGACGAACAGTAATCCATGAACAGTAAACCGTGAATAGTAATCAGTGAACAGTATCCGTGAATAGTAATGTGAATAGTAACGTTTGACCGGTCAACTGTGAACAGTATTTTTCGAAAAAAAAAAAAAAAATTTTTTTTTTTTGAAAAAAATCAAAATAAATTTGATAAAATTTTTGAAAAATAAAATTTTCAAAAAAAAAAAAAATTTCGAAAATAAAATTTTGTTGAAAACAATATTTTAAGTGCAAAATGGATTGCCTTGCATTACCGTAAATGCAAGGACAATGTGTATACACTGATTTATGTGTATGATTAGTGTCTCGGGGCTGTGTTGATGCCTTAGAGATACTGTATTGAGATTTAACCGCCATGTTAACTGTAAATGGCTAGTAGAGGACGAGGACTGAGGACGTAGAGGGCGTCCACGGGGAATTGGTCAGGCACCACCAGTGTTTGATAAGCAGACTTTTGCTGAGGCTGTAGGTATTACAGCAGCTGCTATCGCATAGGCTGGTATAGCAGGTAAACAGGAAGATCCTAGTAACCTCCAGAGGTTTAGGGCGCATCATCCTCTGACATTCACAGGGGGAAGAGATCCGATGGTGGTAGACTATTGGCTCATACAGATCGAGAAAGTGTTAGAGGCTATGGAGATTACCTCTGACACGACCAGGATTAGACTAGCTGCGTTCTAGCTAGTGAATGAGGCCCAAATATGATGGAAATGGGCAAGGACCTCTAGAAACCTTAGAGGAGCCGTTGCATGTGAATTCTCCCCTAGGGATTAGGGCGAGAATAGGTATGATATGTCGAGGTTGCGAGTTAGAGATCTCGAGGACTCTACTCACAATGGACCTGAGGATTTTGGACATGTCAGAGTTCGATGTCATCCTTGGGATGGATTGGTTGACAGTTTACAAGGTTGTTATCGATTGTGAGCGCAGGAGAGTTACCGCCTACACGCAGGACGATACTCGTGTTGTATTTCAGGGGGGCAAGCACGGTATTTTGCCCCAGACAGTATATGAGTCCAAGTGCTAGGGATAGTTGGCGGGTTAGCTAGCGAGCCTTACCCTAGAGGACGAGGTGAGACCAGACTTAGATCTACCTCGAGTGGTTTGCGAGTACGCGAATATTTTTCCAGATGAGCTACCTGGACTACCTCCACATAGGATGTAGACTTCGGTATCGAGTTACACCCTGGTACTTTCACCCATCTCTATGACTCCGCATAGGATGGCACCAGTTGAGTTGCAGGAACTCAGAGTCCAACTACAAGGAGCTATTGGACAAGGGGTTTATTAGACCGAGCACTTCACCATGGGGCGCTTCGGTTCTAGTTGCGAAGAAGAGGGGCAAGACCCTTCGACTGTGCATTGACTACAGGCAGTTGAACAGGGTTACGATCAGAATCGGTACCCATTACCGAGGATTGATGATTTGTTTGATCAGTTGAGAGGAGTGCGAGTCTACTCCAAGATAGACCTTCGCACTGGTTACCATCAGCTGAGGGTTAGGGAGACAGATATCCCTAAGACAGCGTTTAGGACGCGTTATGGGCACTTTGAGTTTACGGTGATGCCCTTTGGATTGACGAATGCGCTAGCAGCATTCATGGATCTCATGCATAGGGTGTTCTAACCCTATCTAGATCATTTTGTCGTAGTCTTCGTGGATGACATTTTGATCTACTCCCAGTCAGAGTGGGAGCATGAGTATCACTTGAGGATTGTTTTACAGCTGTTAAGAGACCATCAGTTGTACGCTAAGTTCAGTAAGTGCGAGTTTTGGCTTACTGAGGTGAGATTTTGGGACACGTGGTGTCAGCACCAGGAGTGTCAGTCGACCTAGAGAAGGTTGAGGCAATGATGCGTTGGGAGAGACCGAATGTCAATCTTCGAGATACGTAGTTTCTTGGGATTGACTGGGTATTACAGGAGATTTGAGAATGGGCTGAAGTTGTCCATTCGGGACAGGATCGTAGGACTTCGCCTACGTGACATGGACTCCATGGTTGGGACAGCCCTGACCATAGAGAGAGAGATTGAGGATACTTGGAACACTCAGGATACGGGTGTTGGTAACAAGAGGGAGGATCAGTTTTCTCCTAGTTCGGGGAATGAGGCAGAAGACTTCTGCTTCACGCTAGTTTCAGGACTAGGGCCAGGATTGAGCATGAGTGATGGGATTTCCCCAGAGACAGGATCCCAAGACCTTGGGACAATGCAGTCCCAATTAGCCTGTAGGACAAGAGAGTATACAGTTCATTCCTCCACACCCTAGTACGGGTCAGAGGAACCAGTTTCAGTTTCGGGGTGCTATACAAGCACTCCCAGCAGCACAGATAGGCCAGAGGGGCCAGAGTGTGGGTCGAAGTCAGGGACAGATCAGAGTTGCGCAGCGGAAGCGTGGTGGACCTTAGGGTGGTAGACCTATTGGTTGTTGATTGTCAGGCTTGACATGGATGAGTTGACAACCATCGGGTTGTCAGTAATTGAGACCTAGGCCGGGTTGTCATACCCGACACGACATTGGATTGGGCTTAGAGGTTAAGGCCTTTAGAGAAGCCAAGTATAGATGTTCTTCCCTAGGATGTAGGGTGAGAGTTGACCTGATAGGTCGAGGATTATGAGTGAGAGATCTCTCAGATTCTGCTCATGGTGGAACCCGGGATAGGGTGTCACAGGTATGCATTATTGCGTTCGTGTGCACGGTAACATCGCGTCGAGTCGGGTGTGGGTGCACAGTACGGTCATTCACCACTCATTGGTGAGTGTGGGTTGAGTTGTCTTTAGGACTACGTCCAATGAGACTCATAGTTGAATCAGGGAATGTAAGAGGCTCGAAGTGTGAGCCGAAGAGTATGTTGCCCGAGATGAAAACACACGGACATGTTATCACGCAGACTGAGAGTTGAGTGATAGGAGTCGGGGGTGACTCGAGGTTTGGATACCCCTTTGGAAATTGCATTGGATGTTGTTGAGCTGGCAAGGGCTCGGTAAATGGATGACATGCATGGCATGGATTGAGTTGACAGTCCATTGGATTGTCAGTGATTGTGACCTTGGAGAGGTTAGCGGTTACACACCAAGCAAGGGTTGTGTAGGGTTACGTGTGTATGGATTACAAACGGGTGTTAGAGGGCATGTTGCGAACATGTGTCCTCGGATCATAAGGGTAGAGGATTAATTGTCCCTTAGTGGAATTCGCCCACAACAATAGTTATCAGGCGAGTATACGAATGGCACCATATGAGACATTGTGTGGGAGGCCATGTAGATCACCGTTATGTTGGACCGAGGTGGGAGAGAACTCCATCACTGGTCCTGATTTGATTAGAGACACCTCCGAGAAGGTGAGCTTGATACGACAGCGTCTTCTCACGGCTCAGAGCCGGCAGAAGAGCTATGCTGATGTGCGACGTCGACCCTTAGAGTTCGAGGTTGGTGATCACGTTTTCTTGAAGGTGATGCCTAAGAGAGGAGTGGTCAGGTTCGGCAAGCGCGGGAAGCTATCGCCGAGGTTTATTGGACCTTTCGAGATACTCGAGAGGATAGGCACCGTTGCGTACCGGTTAGCGTTACCGCCCAGCATGTCAGGTGTCCACGAGGTGTTTCACGTCTCCATGCTCCGGAATATACTCCAGATCCAGCTCATGTGGTGGATTGGGGATAGATTGAGGTTGACACTGATGGGACCTTTGAGGAGGGACCAGTGTGCATTGTTTGATAGCCGTGATCAGGTTTTGCGACGCAAGACCGTGAGGCTAGTGAGAGTGCTATGGCGGCACTGTGGAGTGGAGGAGTCAACGTGGGAGCGCGAGGACACGATGCGGGCTACCTATCCCTTCTTGTTTAGGGATGAAGGTACGTGGTTTAGTCGTTTAAGATTTAAATGACTAGTTTACATGCATGGTAGAGTGCACGTTGCATATGCATGTGATTGATAAGATCGTTTCTGAATTTCGGGACGAAATTCCTTTTAAGGAGGGGAGAATGTAAGACCCGAGAAATTCCAATTTCTGGAATAAGGGCAAAATCGTAATTTCGATTACAAAATTGTAATTTCGGTTAAAAATCCGTAATTAATTCTCTAGATCTCGGATGACGAAACGGATTGCACCGTTGGAATCGTCTCGCGAAATCTAGTCTAGCACGTAAAATTTCGTAATTTTCCGAGACAGTCGGAGTCGGCACGTTTTTCGAGGCATCGCGTTTCGGGTGCCGTAAACGATTTTCGATGCGACGAAAGTCACATATAGCATGTACTCATGTACCATAAGTGGTATGAGTAGAGAAATGATGAAAATGGACGGCCGAGATAGTGCCGAATATCAAATCTGGTAAAAGAGGGACATAATGGTCGTTATGGGAATTGATTTTTAAGTCACTAAATGCCAAATTAGTCAACAGTGTCATCTCTCCCATTTTAAAGACCAAGAAAACGTGAAATGCAAGGGGGATGCAGTGAGCTCCAAATTTGAGAGGTTTAGAGAGAGAGAGAACTTCTCTCTAGAAATACACAAGATCCAACCGTCGGCGGTCTTCGGGACAAGAAGGAGAAACGTTCTACGTGGAGCAGCAACGCGTGGACTCCGGTTTTAGTGAGTTTCCTCAAACTCCTCGAGGTAGGATTTTCTCCCTACTTGGGTTTTATTCCCATTTTAAATGTTTTACAAATGTTTGAGTTGATAGAGGCCATTAGGGGTTGTTAGATCGGTCCCAAACATTGGGATCGAATTAATAGAAAAATTTGAGACCAAATGGAGCAGCCCGTGGCTGCTCCACGGCGGATGTGGTATGAACTTGTGTGTTCTTGGTGTGAACATGTGTTGAATGGAATTGAGGCCGGAAGTGGCTGTGAAAGCGGGTTCATAATATGAACCGATAATTTATTTGAGAGTTGGAACAGTAAACCCTAGGGTTTTACTGTTCCTAGGAATAGTGACCCGAAAATGTATTTTTGGGAAAATATGTGCTTGATTAAGTAATTCGAATCGAATTGCTTGTGTTTGGATATTAGCCCAAGTGAGCTAATTTTGATGTTGAATGGGTAGATACATAACATGTTGTGTGATTTAAAGTTTTATGTAAATATATTCATGTATATATATTTGCATGTGGTTTAAACTGTATTGGAATTGGCATACATGCATTCCATATGCACTGCAACATCCTAGGACGATAGGAGTTAGTGCATGGTATAAGTCTAGAGAAGATGGTTCGGAGGGTAGTCTAAAAACGTTAAGTTATCGGAGGGTAGTCCAAACTAAAAATATCAATCGTCGGAGCGGCCCAATTGATATTCATCGGAGGGTAGTCCACAAACAAATAATATATCAACCGTCGGAGCGGCCCAGTTGATATATATTCATCGGAGGGTAGTCCACAAACAAATAATATATATCAATCGTCGGAGCGGCCCAATTGATATATATCATCGGAGGGTTGCCCACTAATAAAACGAATATTCTCATACGAGGCTTAGGCGAGTGTGAGAGAGTCGGTGAGGACTCGGGATCTGAGTTGGTCATGTAGACATTCAAGTAGGATCATGCATTTGCTTGAATGTGTGTTTACTTTGGAACATTGCACTGCACTTAGGTGGTGAGTAGCCCACTTAGGGCGATTCTCCTACTGAGCTTTAGCTCACCCCGTCGTGGGATCCCCCCTTATTTTACAGGTACAGGGAGCGTGCGAGGGGACGGCTCGTCCAATGAGGTTGAGTCTTAGAAGAAAGCCGGGTGTGGCTTTGATGATTGTACATGTATTAGAACTCTTTAAGTTTAATATATGTATTGTTTAAGAGTAAAAATATTAACTCTTGTAACTATTGGGTATATAGTTGGTTTCACAGTTGGTATGTAGATTGAGTATTGTTTATGGGCCCAAGTGGCCGTATTACTCATGGGATTGAATATATGGATATATTGAATATATTGGACTGCTTGGGACAGGTTTCATGCAGGTACTGTATTTGGGTAGAGCTCCCCGTACAAAGGAGACTCTGCCCGATTTTCTAAAGTGGCGTCGGGTAATCCCGATCTCCACTGTATTCCGCGGGTTGACGGGTAGTCAACGGACCCCCGGGTTTTGGGGCGTCACAGCTTGGTATCAGAGCTTAGGTATACGAATACCTAGGGAGCTCGGGTTGGGTATCCATCACCACTAGGTGGTTTGATGTGGAGTATAGGTATATGGAAACCTATAGATAGAAAATTTGTGCTTAGGCCATGGTTGAGGAAGAGCATCACCACTAGGTGTGGTTTGATGTTCGGTTTAGGTATGAGATTACCTAGAAAATCACGGGACAAAACTAGGACACTACGTGCACGTGTGTTGATGTGTTTTGTGTGATTTTGTGAATCATTTGGTGATTGTGTGTATAACATGATTTGTAATGTGTTATAATGTTGGTGCTTGGTGATTAGCACATAGATGAGTTAAGGAAATATTTTAGAAAAATTTTGGAGTGTACTGTGTACAAAATTGGAACAAGAAGAAATAAAATAAATTGGGATAAATTTATTGGTTTAGAGGTGAAATTTAAATTTTTAGGTTTTACAGTGTAAAACTGAAGAAAATTAAATAAAATAAATTTTACTAAATTTATTTGGGTTGTTGGAAAGTGAGAAGAAATTTTAAAGCCAAGAAAAATAAATTTTACTAAATTTATTTGATGAGAATTGAAGAAAATAATTTTCTATGATTTTACAAGTAGTAAAATGGAAGGAAATAAATTTTTATAAATTTATTTGGGTGGAGAAAATTTTTCAATGAAAAACTGGAAAAAGAAAATAAATTTTATAAATTTATTTGGTTATGAGGTAAGAAAATAATTTTCTAAGGTTTTATATGGTGTAAAATTTAAGAAAATGGAGAAAAATAAATTTTTATGAATTTATTTGAGTGTCAAAAAAAAAAAAATGATTTTAGTGATTTATAGAAATTTTTCCAATTTCTGGAAATAAATGAAAAAAAAAAATTAATTATAATGAAAATTTTTTTGCTGCAGAATCGGTTGTATTGTGAAGAAAAAAAAAAAAAAAAATTGTATTGCAATTGAAAGAGTGCTGGAAAAAAATTGTAGTGAAATTTTTGTATTGCAAGAAGGGCATTGTATTGTGATATAGTGGCCTTGGATGTGCAAGAGAGGAGGATTGTATTGCAAGTTGAGTGGGTGTTGAAAATTGTATTGCAATACACTATATTGTATTGCAGAGAAGAAGGCTTGAGGGCTAAGTTTGTATTGCAATACTATATTGTATTGTGACTTAGAGGAAGGGGTTAGATTGTATTGCAACATGAAGAAGTGTATTGCAATAGGAGGGCTTAAGGAGGAATTGTATTGCAAGACAACAAGGGGCTACTGGAAGTGTGTTGCAATACAATTTTTGTATTGTGACCAACAGTACCCGTGAACAGTACCAATGAACAGTACCAATGAACAGTACAGTGAACAGTAACATTGACCGGTCAACTGTGAACAGTAATTTTCGAAAAAAAAAAAATTTTTTTTTTTTTGAAAAATCAAATAAAATAAAATTTGATAACATTTTCGAAAAATAAAATTTTCAAAAATAAAATTTTCGAAAATAAAGTTTTGTTGAAAACAATATTTTAAATGCAAAATTGGTTGCGTATACACTGGGTTATGTGTATGATTAGTGTCTCGGGGCTGTGGTTATGCCTTAGAGACACTGTATTGGATTTAACTACCAATTGAAATCGTAATTGCGCGGTAGTTGCGTAGGGAATTATATGCATGGTGAAATGCGTATAGGAAAAAGGGTAAATACTAAGGTTATGGGTTATGACCTTAGGGATTTGGGTACTGAAATGAACAAGAAGGGCATAGAACCTAATTGAAATAAATAAATTGAGTGGTTGAAATTTAGCGCCACTTAGAAAATGAACGGGTCAGTTCATGGTTGCCAAGTCTATTAGTAATCAGCATCTGCATTACTAGTTAGACTGAAATGAAAATTAAGTGACTATTGTTGCCATTGAACGGTATAGATGGTTAGTCGAGGACGAGGACATAGAGGGCGTCCACGGGGCACGGGTCAGGCACCACCGACACTTGACCAGCCGCCGGCATTTGATCAGTAGGCCTTTGTAGAGGCCGTAGGTGTTGTAGTGGCTGCTATCGCACAGGCTAGCATAGCAGGTAGTCAGGGAGACCCTAGTAACCCCCAGAGGTTTAGGGCGCATCATCCTCCGACATTCACAGGGGGAGGAGATCCGATGGTGGCCGACCATTGGTTCATGCAGAACGAGAAAGTGTTAGAGGCTATGGAGATTACCTCTGACGCGACCCAGATTAGACTAGCTGCGTTCTAGCTAGAGAATGAGGCCCAAATATGGTGGAAATGGGCAAGGACCTCTAGAGACCTTAGAGGAGCCGTTGTATGTGAGTTCTCCCCTAGGGATTAGGGCGAGAATAAGAATGATAGGTCGAGGTTGCGAGTTAGAGATCTCGGGGACTCTACTCACAATGGACCTGAGGATTATGGACATGTCAGAGTTCGATGTCATCCTGAGGATGGATTGGCTGATAGCTTACAGGATCGTTATCGATTGTGAGCGTAGGAGGGTTACCGCCTACACGCAGGACGGTACTCGTGTGGTATTTCAGGGGGACAAGCATGATATTTTTCCCCAGACAGTATACGAGTCCAAGTGTCAGGGACAGTTAGCGGGTTGGCTAGCGAGCCTTACCCTAGAGGACGAGGTGAGACCAGACTTAGATCTACCTCGAGTAGTGTGCGAGTATGTGGATGTTTTTCCAGATGAGCTACCTGGACTACCTCCACATAGGGTAGTAGACTTCGGTATCGAGTTACACCCTGGTACTTTCACCCATCTCTATGACTCCGCATAGGATGGCACCAGGTTGAGTTGCAGGAACTCAGAGTCCAGTTACAAGGAGCTATTGGACAAGGGGTTTATTAGACCGAGCACTTCACCATGGGGCGCTTCGGTTCTAGTTGCGAAGAAGAGGGGCAAGACCCTTCGACTGTGCATTGACTACAGGCAGTTGAACAGGGTTACGATCAGAATCGGTACCCATTACCGAGGATTGATGATTTATTTGATCAGTTGAGAGGAGCGCGAGTCTACTCCAAGATAGACCTTCGCACTGGTTACCATCAGCTGAGGGTTAGGGAGACAGATATCCCTAAGACAGCGTTTAGGACGCGTTATGGGCACTTTGAGTTTACGGTGATGCCCTTTGGATTGACGAATGCGCCTAGCAGCATTCATGGATCTCATGCATAGGGTGTTCCAACCCTATCTAGATCAGTTTGTCGTAGTCTTCGTGGATGACATTTTGATCTACTCCCAGTCAGAGTGGGAGCATGAGTATCACTTGAGGATTGTTTTACAGCTGTTAAGAGACCATCAGCTGTACGCTAAGTTCAGTAAGTGCGAGTTTTAGCTTACTGAGGTGAGATTTTGGGACACGTGGTGTCAGCACCAGGAGTGTCAGTCGACCTAGAGAAGGTTGAGGCAGTGATGCGTTGGGAGAGACCGAATGTCAATCTTCGAGATACGTAGTTTCTTGGGATTGGCTGGGTATTACAGGAGATTCGAGAATGGGCTGAAGTTGTCCATTCGGGACAGGATCGTAGGACTTCGCCTACGGGACATGGACTCCATGGTTGGGACAGCCCTGACCATAGAGAGAGAGATTGAGGATACTTGGAACACTCGGGATACGGGTGTTGGTAGCAAGAGGGAGGATCAGCTTTCTCCTAGTTCGGGGAAGAGGCAGAAGACTTCTGCTTCACACTAGTTTCAGGACTAGGGCCAGGATTGAGCATGAGTGACGGGATTGCCCCAGAGACAGGGATCCCAAGACTTTGGGACAATCCAGTCCCAGTTAGCCGTAGGACATGAGAGTATACAGTTCATCCTCCACACCCTAGTAAGGGTTAGAGGAACTAGTTTCAGTTTCGGGGTGCTATACAAGCACTTCCAAGCAACACAGATAGGCCAGAGGGGCCAGAGTGTGGGTCGAAGTCAGGGACAGATCAGGGTTACACAGCAGAAGCGTAGTGGACCTTAGGGTGGTAGACCTATTGGTTGTTGATGTCAGGCTTGACATGGATGAGTTGACAGCCATCGGGTTGTCAGTAATTGAGACCTTAGGCCGGGTTGTCATACCGACACGAATTGGATTTGGCTAGAGGTTAAGGCCTTTAGAGAAGCCAGGTATAGATGTTCTTCCCTAGGATGTAGGGTGAGAGTTGACCTGATAGGTCGAGATTATGAGTGAGCGATCTCTCAGATTCTGCTCATGGTGGACCGGGATAGGTGTCACAGTATGGCATTATTGCGTTCGTGTGCACGGTAACATCGGCGTCGAGTCGGGTGTGGGTGCACGGACGGTCATTCACCACTCTTGGTGAGTGTGGGTTGAGTTGTCTTTAGGACTACGTCCAATGAAGACTCATAGTTGAATCAGGAAATGTAAGAGGCTCGAAGTGTAAGCCGAAGAAGTTATGTTGCCCGAGATGAAAACACAGGGACATGGTTATCACGCAGACTTAGAGTTGAGTGATAGGAGTCGGGGGTGACTCGAGGTTTGGATACCCTTTGGAAATTGCATTGGGTGTTGTTGAGCTGGCAAGGGCTCGGTAAATGGATGTCATGCATGGCATGGATTGAGGTTGACAGTCCATTGGATTGTCAGTGATTGTGACCTTGGAGAGGTTAGCGGTTACACACCAAGCAAGGGTTGTGTAGGGTTACGTGTGTATGGATTACATACGGGTGTTAGAGGGCATGTTGCGAACATGTGTCCTGGATCATAAGGGTAGAGGATTAATTGCCCTTAGTGGAATTCGCCTACAACAACTAGTTATCAGGCGAGTATACGAATGGCACCATATGAGGCATTGTATGGGAGGCCATGTAGATCACCGTTATGTTGGACCGAGGTGGGAGAGAGCTCCATCACTGGTCCTGATCTGATTAGAGACACCTCTGAGAAGGTGAGCTTGATACGATAGCGTCTTCTCACGGCTCAGAGCCGGCAGAAGAGCTATGCTGATGTGCGACGTCGACCCTTAGAGTTCGAGGTTGGTGATCACGTTTCTTGAAGGTGATGCCTAAGAGAGGAGTGGTCAGGTTCGGCAAGCGCGGGAAGCTATCGCCGAGGTTTATTGGACCTTTCGAGATACTCGAGAGGATAGGCACTGTTGCGTACCGGTTAGCGTTACCGCCCAGCATGTCAGGTGTCCACGAGGTGTTTCACGTCTCCATGCTCCGGAAATATACTCCAGATCCAGCTCATGTGGTGGATTGGGGATAGATTGAGGTTGACACTGATGGGACCTTTCGAGGAGGGACCAGTGTGCATTGTTGATAGCCGTGATCAGGTTTTGCGACGCAAGACCGTGAGGCTAGTGAGAGTGCTATGGCGGCACTGTGGAGTGGAGGAGTCAACGTGGAAGCGCGAGGACACGATGCGGGCCACCTATCCCTTCTTGTTTAGGGATGAAGGTACGTGGTTTAGTCGTTTAAGATTTAAATGACTAGTTACATGCATGGTAGAGTGCATCGTTGCATATGCATGTGTTTGATTAAGATCGTTCCGAATTTCGGGACGAAATTCCTTTTAAGGAGGGGAGAATGTAAGACCCGAGAAATTCAATTTCTGGAATAAGGGCAAAATCGTAATTTTGATTACAAAATTGTAATTACGGTTAAAAATCCAGTAATTAATTCTCTAGATCTCGGATGACGAAACGGATTGATACCGTTGGAATCGTCTCGCGAAATCTAGTTAGCACGTAAAATTTCGTAATTTTCTGAGACAGTCGGAGTCGGCACGTTTTTCGAGGCATCGCGGTTCGGGTGCCGTAAACCGATTTTCGATGCGACGAAAGGCACATATAGCATGTACTCATGTACCATAAGTGGTATGAGTAGAGAATGATGAAAATGGACGGCCGAGTAGTGCCGAATATCAAATCTGAGAAAAGAGGGACATAATGGTCGTTATGGGAATTGATTTTTAAGTCACTAAATGCCAAATTAGTC
>JAREIK010014358.1:0-29916 GCA_029783825.1 Sapria himalayana
AACTATAAGGTAGAGATAGATAGACATATATAAAAATAGATAGAGAGAGATATATACATATAGATAAATAGATTTACAAATAGATAATTAGATAAATAGATAGATAGACATGTAGAAATATAAACAGATAGATTGATTGATAGATAGACATATAGATAGATAGATAGATAGATAGACAGATAGAAAGAAAAATAGATTGATAGAAAGATAGGTAGATACATAGATAGAGATACATATATATAGATAGCTAGATAGATAAATAGATAGATAAACAAATAGATATATACTTACATACATAGATTGATAGACAAATAGATAAATAGATAGAAAAATAGACAAATAGATAGATTGAAAGATAGACACATTGTTAGATTGATATATAGATAGATAAACAGATAGAAAAATAGATAGAAAAATAGACAAATAGATAGATTGAAAGATAGACAGATAATTAGATTGATATATAGATAGATAAACAGATAGAAAAAAAGTCAGATAGATAGATTTACAAATATATATACTCAGATACACATATAGATAAATAAATAAATATAAATATATATATATATATACACACATAGATAGACAAATGGATAAATATATAGACAAATAGATAAGTAGACAGATAGATTGATTCATTGAATTATTTTAGATAGAAAGATATATAAATATATAAAATTATAGATAGATATTTAGATAAACATTAAGATAGATTGACAAATAAATAGATTGATTAATAGTTTGATTTACTGATTATATGATAGAATAAAAGATATTTAGATACTTATACAGATAGAGAAATAGATAGATAGATAGACAATTAGGAAGTTAGTTAGATTAACAGATTGTCAGATCAACATATAGATAGATAGAATAATAGATAGATTGACAACATGATAGATAGATATATAGACAGATAGATAGGTAGGTAGGTAGATAGATAGATAGACAAATAAATAGATAAATAGATAGATATATAGACAAATAGATAGATAAATAGATAGATAGATATATATATATATATATATATATAAAGATTGACTTATAGAGTGATAGACTGATAGATAGATAGACATATAAATTGATAGGCAAATAAACATATATATAGATAGTCAGATAGATTGATAGGCTAATAGACATATATAGATAGACAGATTAATTGATTAATTAATAAACAATAGACAGATATATAGATTGACTTATAGAAAGATAGATAAATAGACATATAGACAGAAAGATAGATAGACATGATGATAGATTGATAGATATATAGACCAACAAATGGACACATAGATACATAGACACATATACAAAAAACAAATAGACATATAAATTG
Source organism: Sapria himalayana (assembly GCA_029783825.1). Classification (NCBI taxonomy): domain Eukaryota; kingdom Viridiplantae; phylum Streptophyta; class Magnoliopsida; order Malpighiales; family Rafflesiaceae; genus Sapria; species Sapria himalayana. Next base: position 1,337 of record JAREIK010014358.1, read on the forward strand.
ATAAACAAAAATATAGATTGACAGACAGACAGATAGATAGATAGATAGATAGACAAAAAGATTGATAGAAAGATAGATAGAGAGTGAGAGAGAGATAGATAGATATATAGATAAATAGACACATAGATAAATTGATAGATAGAGAAATAGATAGATAAAAAGAAAGATAGATAGACATATAGATCGATAATGGATAGAATGGTAGCTCAAATCAATAGATAGAAAGATAATTGTTAGAGAGTTGTATAGAGTGATAAATAAACATATTCACATTTACACATTATGCAAATATACAGATTATGATCGATAAAGAAATAGATAGATAGACAGATAGAAATATAAATAATAGGACATATTGATAGATAGTCAATAGATAGTTAGATAGTAAAATACTTAAAATGATATACAATTAGATGGATAGATAGATTGACAGATAGATTGATTTATAAATAGATAAACATATAGAGAGATAGAAAGATATGATAGATAAATAGTTGACAGAAACATAGATAGACCATTTAGATAGATAGAATATAGATAAACAAAATTGAAAGATAGACAAATTGACAAATATACAAATTGACAGACTATTAGATAGAAATATAGTTATATCGATAGACAAATAGACATATAGGTAGATACACATATAGAAATATAGATACACAGATAGACATATAGATACCTACATAGATAGACATATAGATAGATACACTGATAGAAAGATAGATAGTTATATAGATAGATAAATAGATAGATATATAGATTTATAGATAAATAAGTAAATAGATAGATAGACCTACATATAGACAAATAGACATTATATAGATAGACATATCGACAGATATACAGATAGAAATATAGACAAATAGACAACTAGATAGGTTGATAGATAGAGAGAGAGATACTAAGATAGAAAAATAGACATATAGAATGATATATAGATCGACCGATAGATTGAAAAATTGATAAACAAATAGATAGATACTTATATAGATAGGTAAACATATAAATAGAAAGACAGATAAATAGATAGAAGGTCAGAAAAATTGACAAATAGATAGATATAGATAGATAGACAAATATAGAGCTAGACAGATACACAGATTGACTAATAATTTAATTGACAACTTGGATGATAGACAAAAAGATAGTTACATAGTTAAATAGATAGATAATTAGGCAGTTAGATAGATATACAAATTGTAAAATAAACATATAGACAGATCGATTGATAGCTAGATAGATAGACATATAGATAGATAGATAGATAGATTCATAGCTAGATAAATAGACATATAGACAGATATATATAGATATATAGATAGACTAATAGATAGATGGAATGATAGATAAAAAAATAGACAGATAGATTAATAAACAATTAGATAGAAAAATAAATAGATAAATAGATAGACAGATAAATAGATAGATAGATAGATAGATATATATATATATATATATCGATATATAGATTTGCTGATATATTGATAGACTTATAGATACATAGATAGTTATACATATAGACTTATAGACATATATATAGATAGATCGATAGATAATCAGATTTATAGATAAAGCAAAAGGTAGATAGACATTTAGGAAGATAGATGGATAGAAAGATATATAGAATGTAATATAGATAGATAGATAGTTAGACACAAAGACAGATAAATAGATAGTTAGACACATATACACGAAAGACATATGGATAGATAGACAAATAGGTAGTTAGAAAGATATATAAATAGATAGACCAACTAGATAGATAGAAATTAGAAGATAGATATATTAAAAAATGACAGATTGATAGATAGTACTAGGTAGTGAGTAGTAGATAAGATAATTTAGATAGATAGATAAATAGATTATAGATCAGATAAAAAGATAAATAGTTAGTTAAATAAATGGATAGATAGACATATAGACTTTTGAAAAATTGGCAAATGATAGAGAGATTAGATAGATAGAAATAATGATAGATAAATCAGATTGACTGAAAGACTACTTAGATTGATATAGTGATCAATCTTGATATGTACTAGACAAATACATTGATAGATAGATAATTAGAGAAATAGATAGATAAATATTTATATAGTTAGATAGTTAAATAATTTGATAGTTAGATCTGATAGATAGATAGATAGATAGATAGATATATATATATATTATATATATATATATATATAGCCAATAGATAGATTTATAGATAGATAGATAGCATGGACAGATAGATCTAATTAATAGTAGTATTGATAGATAAACAAATAAATAGAAAGACATATAGGCAATAGATCGATATACAGATAACAGATAAATATATAGATTGAAAGCTTTACTAATTGACTAATTGAATGATAGTCAGAAAAATTGATAGATAGTTAGATCATAGAAAAATAATTAGGCAAATAAAATAATAGACAGGTAAACAGATACATAGAAAGATAGATAGATAGACATGTAGACATATAGATAATAGAGCACATCTACATATAGACAGACAAATAGATAGATCGATCAGCTAAAATATAGATATATAGATAAATATATTGATAGATAGATTGATTGATACATAATAGATATGAAAATTATGGATAGATAGATTAACAGATAGATATGTAGATAGAAATAAGTAATATTATTAGATGTATAGACATATTGGAAAATAGAAAGTTAGAAAGGTTAGATAGATACATAAGATAGACATATAGACAAATAGATAGATAGACAAATAAATAGATAGAATGATAGACATTTAGATAAACATATAGATAGATAGAGACACTGATATAAAGATAGATAGAGAGATTAACTAAAAAAGATTTTCAATTATACATGTAGTCTAATAGATAGATAGACATAGAGAAAGAAAGAAAGATATAAATGTAGACAATTAGACAAATTGATCATAGACAGATAGAGAGTAAGAATAGATAAATATATAAATAGATAGATAGTTATAAAGCTACATAGATAGATAGATAGACAAATATACTTTTAGACAAATAGATAGATAGATACATAATTAGATAGACAAATTGAAAAATAGAAAAATAGAAAAATAGAAAGAAAAATAGAAAAATAGAAAAATAGTTAAATAGATAAATAGATAGATAAATATATAAATATATATTATATATATATATATATTATATATATATATAGACAAATAGATAGAAAGACACATATATAGATTGACAAATAAACAAAAGACAAATACACAGATAGATAGATAGACAAATGACAAACCGATAGATAGAAAGATAGATAGGTAGATAGATAGATAGGCAAATATGTAGATAGAAGATAGAAAGATCAGATAGATAGACAGATAGTCAGATAAGTAGATAGGCAGATAGATAAATAGATAGATAGATAGATTGATTGATTGACAAGTAGATAAATAGATAGATAGATAGATATACAAATCTACATATAGATAGCCAGATTAACATATTGCATGATTAATAGTTATATAGATTTATAGATAGACAAATAGAAGGATAATCAAATAGATAAATAGACAAATAGATAGACATATAGACAAATAGACAGATAGCTAGATAGATGAGATATATATAGATAGATACATAGACATATGAACATATATACAAATAAATAGATAGATAGATGGTTAGATAGATAGATAGATATACACTTAGTTAGATAGATAGATAGATAGAAAATTTGATAGATAAACATATTGATGGATAGACTGACATTACTAGAAAATCTTTCACTAATATTGCCCTTAAATTATTGTTTCACAAAATCTATGCATTTAGTTATTGATTTTTCACAAATTATTTAGCTACAAATTGTTTCCATCATTATGTCTATACCAAATGATTTTTTGCTTTGTTTTATATGTATAGCTATGGATTAATCCATAATTAATTTATTTTGTGACTAAATCCAACATTATTGGTGCCCATAAATTTCTATTATGAATGCATTTATCTAGCTATTGTTTTCTAGCTATTTAAATAGGGATAATGTCCATTGTTAAGTTAATTCCTAAAAATAATTTGATTATATATATATATATATCTAGGGATTGGTCCCTAACTAAAATAGCTAGAGAAAAAATTGTTCTTGTAAGTGCCCTTAAATTTGTATTTCACAATATGTATGCAAATAGCTAAAGATTTGGCCCTAGCTAGGAAAATATTTTTTACTATTAGTTCATCATCATAAAAGACAGAAAAATAGTTAGACAATTAAACAAATAGATTTATAGACATATAAAATTAGATAGTAAATAGGTAAACATTAATAGATACATAGACAGACAGACATACATACAGACAGACAGATAGATATATAAATAAATAGATAGAAAAACAAATAAACAGATAGATAGATGGACTGAAGGATATTTAGAGAGAAAGTTGAACAGATTTACCAAAAGATATATAGACAAATAGACATAAAAATAGATATATAGATAGATAGATATACATATAGATAGATAGACAGATAGAATGTTAGATAGATAAACAGACAGATAGATAAAGACTTTTCCATATATAAATATAGATAGATAGACTGACACATAGACATTTTGAAAAATAGATAGATTGATAGATTTATAGAAAGATTAATAAATATATAAACAAATAGGCAAATAGACATTTAGACATATAAGTAGATTGACATATAGATATGTAAATAGATAAACATATAGATATATTAACAAATAGACAAATAGACAGAGAGATAGATAGACATTTAGATAGATAGATAGATAGATAAGCAGATAGATAAACAGATAGGTAGAAAGAAAATAGATAGATAAATAAATAGATTGATAGACATATAGACTAATAGGTAGATAGATAGATAGATAGATAAATAAATAGATAAATATAAAGATATACAGATAGATTGATAGACAGATATACAAGTAAATAGATATAAAGTTTTCGATATTGAAAAACTAATAAATAAATAGATATACAAATAAACAAATAGATAGATAGATATATAGGCAGATATATAGATAGATATAAATAGATAGATATATAGATAGACATATAAATAGATAGATATATAGATAGATATATAGATAGATATACAAAAGGAAAGATAGGTAGATAGATAGATAGGTAGATAGGCAGATAGGTAGATAGATAAATAGACAGATAAATAGATAGATAGAAAACCTGATACATAGATAGATAGACACATAGATAGATAGACAACTAGATAGATAAATAGATAAACAGATAGATATGTAGTTATATAAATCAATAAACAAATAAGCATATAGATAGATAGATTGACAAATAGATAGACACATAGATAGATAGATAGATTAAATGATACATGTATAAAAAGTTAAATATCGACAAATAGAAAATAGCTAGTTAGAAAGTTACCTAGATAGATAGCTTGTAAAAAGATAAGAAAATATATAGAAAGATATATGGACAGATGGATAGATAAACATATAAAAAGATAGGCAGATAGACAAATATACAAATAAACAATTAGATGAATAAACAAATAGATAGATAGACAAACCGATAGAAAGATAAATAGAATGTGTGAAGCTGTGCGAGAAACTGCGATTTCGGGTGCGATTTTTGGTGCGATTTGGTGCGATTTGAGCTCAAGTTTAAGCAAAAATGGATGATTCGGATCTTCTTTTCAATAAAAAATCACTCAGTTCAATCGCCAAGGGTACCGCGATTCTGTTCCCGAATTTTGACGCTAAGGAGGAGTCTCCTGCCGTGTTACTTACCGAAGAAGAGTTTCAAAAGCTTGCGGAACCGTTCAAGCTTACATTAATCGGGAAGTTCTCCCATGGCAAGCCGAGTTATGAAGAAATTTATGCTTTTATCGCTTCACTGAAGCTACGGCAAGTAGTGAAAATAGCCATATACGACGGGAAGCACGTCATTTTTCAACTCAAGGAAGAAGATAACTTCCTGAGGTTATGGATTAGAGGGCAGTGGAGCGTGGCTGGATACCCCATGTGCATCCTCAAATGGTTGCCTGATTTCTCACCATCCGTGGAGCCTGCAAATGCCCTGGTTTGGTTCACACTGCCTAAGCTTCCATTACATTTATTTAGTAAACATTTTCTGTATTCTATAGCATTATGCGTGGGTAAACAGTGGCTGATTGATGAGTCCACGGCTTACATGGCAAGACCAAGTGCAGCTAGAATTCTCATCGATGTTAACTGCAAAAAGTCTCCTCCAAACAAAATATGGGTTGGCAATGATTTAGAGCAGGGTTTCTGGCAGAATATAGTTCCAGAAAACATGCCATTTTATTGTTTGAATTGCCTTAAAATGGGTCATGCAGAGGAGGCTTGTATGCTAACATACATGAGGAAAATCAAGGCGAAGGAATGGGTAAGAAAAGATGACAGGAAGGGCGAGGTAGAGGAGAGCCGAGAGGGAGGAAAAAAGCCAGAACAAGAGGACAAAGAGGGAGAACGGGCAAATGAAAAATCTGTCGAGGGGAGAGAAAATGAAAAAAAAATAAAGAGTAAGGATAGAGATGAGTTGAGGAATAGAGAAGAGCTAGGAAGAGAGGAGAGAAGGATAGAGCTGAGAGATAATAACAATATGAAGGAGATCAGAAAATGGCTAGAAAAAATACCAAGGGAGGTGGAAGGAGTAGAAAGGCTAGGGAGAATAAAAACAATGTTTAAAAGGAAGAAAGATCAGTTATTAAAACATATAGACCTGCATGATTGGGATGAGGATGACTTGCTTTCTGAAGAGGAAACAGAAGCTAAAAGCTGGCCACTATCCAGCAACACTGATGAAGAAAACAATTTAGATCTGAAAGCACCAAAGGATGACTTATGGCTAAAAAAACAGCAAATCAGATATGCACCAAAAGACAGGAAAAAAGCCTTAGAAGAAATTATGGAATTAAATATGAGCTTGGAAAAGATAAATAAAATAAAGAAGATAGAGCAAGCCCCATCGAGTACTAGTAAAACTATAAGAAATATGAAAAAATATACTAATTCGAAATATGAATCGAAATGTACTACTAGAGCGCAAGCCAAGTACACTTTATTATGAATAGTTTATATTGGAATATAAGAGGAGTAGCGAACGCTCCTACAATAAATAGAATTAGAAATTTAATTAAAATATATAAACTAAAAATAGTAATTTTAGCTGAACCAATGGTAACTAAAGACCAGATAGAGAAATATAGGATGAGGATAGGCATGCAAAAGGCCTTCTCGAATCACAATAGTAAATTATCGATCATGTGGAATAGCCCCATAGACATTGAAATAATATTAGAAAATGATCAAATAATAAACTTTAAAATGGCTAGGAAACCAGAGACTATTTTTTCAGCGGTTTATGCAAGTAATGCAAAAGAAAAAAGGAAAACGCTCTGGCATGAAATGGAAAAAATAGCACTCACAAAATCTCCATGGATTATAGGAGGAGATTTCAACACAATTAGAAACCCATTGGAAAAGAAGGGAGGCAGGACACCAAATCCGGTAGCAATGACTCAATTCAATGAGGCTATTGCAAATGCAAGTTTAATGGAGGTTGAATACCTAGGTACAAATTACACTTGGTGTAATAATTGGAAGAATAAGAAAATGATATGGTCTAGACTTGATCGAGTGTTACATAATACAAAATGGTTAGATGTTATGGGGGAAGTTAAAGTTCAGCATTTAAGCAGAACTTGTTCAGATCATAGCCCGCTCCTGGTAAGCCTTCGAAAAAAGAAGGTAAGCCAGAAGGCCTTCATATACCAAAATATGTGGGGCTTACACAAGGATTTTGAATCTATAGTCAAAAATACATGGGAAAAACTGATTCCGGGTAACCCCATGCAGAGATTGGGACAAAAACTGAGAGCATTACGATCTGCTCTCAATAAATGGAACAAAGAAGTGTTTGACAATTTGGCCATGAAAATTCAAGAGGCAGAGCAGAAAGCCATAACAACAGAGAAAGAATATGAAAATATACAAAATAAAAAAACTAGAATAGAAGTTAATAAAGCTAAAGCTGAATTAAAGCTAAGAATGCACATGGAAGAAATTTACTGGAAACAGAGAGCGAAAGTTAAATGGTTGAAGGATGGAGATAAAAACACGAAATTTTTCTATACTATGGCAAAAATTAAGTCGCAAAGATTAGGAATAAAAGGTCTTAAAAGAGCTAACGGAGAGTGGGTTGAAAAGGAGGAAGATATTAAAATTGAATTAGAAGAATTTTTTAAAAAGCATCTAAGCGGGATAAATACAAATAGAAACTTTACACTAATGGAGAAAATTAAAAGAAAAGTCACGCAAGAAGACAACAAAATGCTAGCAGAATTTCCTACGGAAGAAGAAGTGAAGAATGCAGTATTTAATGCAAATAAAGATAGTGCAGCAGGACCAGACGGCTAGAATAATGCATTTTTCCAACGAAGCTGTAATATAATCAAAAAATATGTTTTAGAAGCTATCAACTGGATATTCGCGGGTGCGGAAATCTTAAAAACATGGTCCAGCTCATACATAGTTTTGATACCTAAGAAAACAAATCCTCAAAAAGGAGAAGATTACAGGCCAATTAGTTTATGTAATACCATATATAAAATATTAGCCAAATTGTTACAGGAACGATTGAGCAAAATATTACCAAAAATAATAGAGCCGGAACAAGCAGGTTTTGTTAAAAATAGGCTGATAACTAAAAACATTAATTTAACATCGGAAATGATAAGAGATATAGGGACTAAGGTCAGGGGTCACAATGTAATCATGAAACTAGATTTAGCTAAGGCATTTGATAAAGTAGAATGGAATATACTTTGCTATATAATGAGAAAAATGGGGTTTTCAGAATTTTGGATAGATATTATATATAGATGTATATCTAGTGCTTGGATTAAAATTCTTATAAATGGCCAGGCAGGTGAAGAATTTAAACCAACCAGAGGTCTCAGGCAAGGGGACCCATTGTCCCCCTCTTTGTTTAATATTTATTTAGATCTTTTTATAGTAAACTTAAAAGAGAAGGTTAGAAATGGCAACATCTTAGCCTACAGACAGCCCAAAGATACGCCATTAATATGCTGCTTGGCATACGCTGATGACGTGATCATATTTACAAATGCCAGCAGCAAATCAATGGAAAACTTGATGGAGCTTATACAAACACTAGAAGAAGAAACATGCCAAAAGCTTAATAAGAATAAATGTCAATTTGTGATAGCAGCCAAAGCAACAGAAAACATTGCTCTCAAGATTAAAAGGGTCACAGGTTTTGCACAATGTAAAGGAGCATTAATGTATCTGTGATGCCCAATTTATGAAGGAAGAGTAAAGGAGGAATATTTTGCATTTTTATTGGATAAAATAAAGAATAAAATTGCCGGCTGGAAAGAAAACTTATTAAATATGGCATGAAGAACTACACTAATTACCCATGTGCTACATAGTTCATTAATACATATACTAATGACGGCACAACCTCCAAATATAATTATTAAAAAACTAGAAAGAGAAATGGCTAATTTTTTATGGGGTAAAAGAGAAGGGAAGAATAAGCTGCACTGGAAAAAATGGAAAGATTTATGTTACCCAAAAGAGGAGGGAGGATTAGGCTTGATTGGCCTAAAAGATATATCCAAAGCGTGGGCATGCAAGAATTGGTGGGGAATAAAAACGGATGAAAATATTTGGGTGGCATTCGTAAAAGCTAAATATGGGTTAGGAAATAATGCTTTTAAAAATACAAAAAAAGCGTCTAGAAGCTGGAAAATGATGCGTGAACAACAAAGCAGCGTGGAAAAGCATACAATACTAACGAAAAGTAGGTGGAAATGGACTTTAAATCCAAACGGAAACTTTAAATTAAAAAGTGCCAAGGAACTAGTACGAAGCAGAAAACTCTTACAATTGAAATTGCTCTGGGAAAAAGATTTGCCTCAAAAAGTAAATGTTTTATCATGGAAAATCATGTCTAACATTGTCCCTGTAGATGCGAATATTCAGAAGAAGGACATAAAATTAGCATCCATATGTGAATGCTGTCATCAAGATATAGAGAGCTCGGATCACCTATTTTCTAAGGGTAAAATAGCTATAAAAGTGTGGAATAAATTAGAAATTGAAGCTGATATTGAAAGAAGCATAGTTAATTTAAGAAATAGGCTAGAAAACTGGTCAAAAAGACAAACAAAGAATAATATATTAAAATGGACAAGAAGTTACATTCCGCATATAGTGTTATGGTGTATATGGAAAGCTAGAAATAGAAGTAGATATGATAATATAAAAATGGAACATAATGACATTTTGGAAGAAATAAAAAAAGAGAGTGCATTCATTACGGCTTGTAGTCCAATAAAAGTGAAAAACATGAAAATAGAGGAAGATAGAATAAAAGAATGGCACCTTGCAACAATAGCAAGAAAAATGCCAACTATTAAAATAGTTAATTGGAATAAACCTAGGCAGGGCAGCCTAACACTAAACACTGATGGAAGCTTTAAAAGAGAAATGGGAGAAGCTGGTGGAGGAGGTTTAATAAGAAATGCGGAAGGAAATGTACTGAAAGCATTCACAACAAGGGCTATAGCTTCTTCTGCCTTGCATGCAGAAATTATAGCCCTACAAAAGGGCTTGCAAATTTGTAAATCTAATAATTACCTAAAGGTTCAAGCACAGGTGGATTCAAAAATACTAGTGGACCTAGTACAGGGAAAGATATATTTATGGCAATTTGAAGAAGACATTGATAATATTAGAAACATTCTAAGAGAAATAAAAGGTGAAATAAAGCATATTTATAGGGAAGCCAACATGATTGCAGATAGATTAGCGGAAGAAGGAATGAGAAAAGGATCACAAGAATTTAGAGGGGAGAATATACCTGGAAAATTCAAAGGACTAATAAGATTAGATAAAATTGCATTTCCGTATATTAGGCTCCAAAAATTATGAACTAATGAATTGTTGTTAGTGTTTGTCAGCTTTTTTTGCAGTTGGCAGGGGGACAAGAGTAGAAATAGATAGCTTCCCGGGCATGAGGGAAGTCGGATAAGGAGAGAGCTTGTAATTTATTGTTTGGTAGGGTTATTTTTGGTTGGATTTTTTCAGGTTAAGTCAAGCTGCAGCAAGGCGTTTCTAATGCTAAGGTTAACGAAAAGGAAAGCAGGCTGGACAAAGCTAGAGAGGGAAGGAAATGGCTATTTGGAGGAGCTGGTTGGATAGAACTATTTCTTACGGCTGCGCATTAAAGGGCTGAAAATTTTGAATTGTTGTTAGTGTTTGTTAGCTTTTTTTTGCAGTTGGCAGGGGGACAAGAATAGAAATAGATAGCTTCCTGGTGAGAGAGCTTTTTATTTTTCGTATGGCTGCTTGATCAGCCAAAGCTGATCGGCCAAGAGACGCCCTATAAAGAGCTGAGTAAGCCCTAGAAAGGGCTGGAAATTTTGTTGTGTATTGTTTGGTAGGTTTTATTTTTCTTTTTTTGGTTGGATTTTTTCAGGTCAAGTTAAGCTGCAGCAAGGCGTTTCTCAGCATAGGTTAACTAAAAGGAAAGCAGGCTGGACAAAGCTAGAAAGGGAAACGGCTGGTTGGAGGAGCCGGCTTGGAGGCAGTGTTTCAGAACTCTTACCACTGCGCATTTGATCGGCCAAGAGTTCTGTCTTGAGTCGGTCATGAGAGCATTCAGCCTGGATGTCTTCAGCCAGCATGTATGAAGAGGGGAGTATTCATATAGCTTCAAGATGGGAGATAACTTCTAGACGGTAGGAACTTTCATGAAGACAGCGGATGGGAATACTATGAGAGAGATTAAAAGTATGGAAAGGAAAGACCCCATACAAACAGGGCTTTGGTAGAAAAACCTAAAAGATATAAAGTGTATCAATACTTGACAAAAGATTAGTAGAAGGATATGAAAGTTATATTTTACCTTATGTATTCTAGATTAGGTTTAAAGTGGGTGTAAAAGGGATAAGGGTAGAAGTAGTTTGTAAAAATGGTATTCCTACGCCAAAAGAGAGGGTGATAATTAATAATAAAACAACCTTTTAAAAAAAGATAAATAGAATAATAGATAGATAGACAGATAGGTAGATAAACATATAGATATATATAATGATAGATAGATAACAATTAGATATATAGACAGATAGCCTTATAGGTAGATATATAGATAGGCATTTAGACAAATAAATAGATTGATAGATTTATAGAAAGATGGATAGGCATATAGAAAGATAAATAGATAGATTAATAGATAAATAAATAAATAGACAGACATATATATAGATAGATAGACAAATCAATAAATAGATAGATAGATTGATTGATTGATTGACAGATATATAGATAGATACACAGATAGACATATAGTCAAATAAATAGATTGATAGATAGACAAATAGACAGATAGATATATATATACAAATAGAAAGATAGATAGATAGACATATAGAAAAATAAATAGATAGATAGACATATAGAGAAATAAATAGATAGAAAGATAGACAATTAAATAGATAGATAGATATACAAATAGAAAATAGACATATAGAATGATAGATAGAAAGATAGTTAAATAGTTAGACAAATATATTAATAGATAGATAGACATAAATATCATTTGACACATAGTTATTTAGATAGATAGAAAGATAATTAGATTTATTGATATGTTGATAGATTGATAGATAAATAGATAGATAAATAGAAAGATAAACAGATATATAGATAGAAAAATAGAAAGATAGACATATAGATCGAAAGATAGGTAAATAGATACAAATAGTAAGATACATTGATAGACAAAAATACAAATAGATAGATTGAAAAATAGATGGATAGACAGAGAATAATTGACTAATAGACATTTATAAAAATAGAAAGATAGATAGATTGATTGATTGTTTGATAGATTTATAAATATACAAATAAATAGTTAGATAAGTAAACAAATAGATAGATATATAGATAAATAGGCAAATAGATAGACATTTAGATATATAGCAAATAGATAGATAGATAGATAGGGAGTCAAATAGATAGATAGATGAGATATAGACATATATATAGATAGACATAGATAGATAGATAGATAGATAGATAGATAGATATACATATAGAGAGAGATAGATAGATATTCTTAGTGATAGAGATATATATAAATAGATAGATAGATAAATAGATAAAAAATTGATTGATATATTGATATATATATATATATATATATATATATATATATATATGCATATTGACTGATAGACTGATCGACAGAAAGAAAGTTTGATAGTTATATAAATAGACAGATAAAAAGATAGATAGTTAGACAATTACATATATTGATAGATAGACAAGTAGAAAGATTGGTAGTTAGAAATATAGACAAATATATAGATAGAAAGATATATAATAGACAAATAGATATACAAACAGAAAGACAGATAGATAATTAGATTGATAGATCGATAGATAGATAGATAGATTGAAAGATATATATATATACATATAGATAGATAGACTGAAAGATATATAAATAGACATATAGATAGATAGACAATTAGACAAATAAATTGGTAGATAGATAGATTGATTGACAAATAAACACCTAGACTTATAGACTGATAATCTAAATGATATATGTAGAGATAGAGATATTAACAGATAGACAAATAGACAGACAGATAGATAGAAAGATAGTTAGATAAATATATAGATAGAAATAAAGAAAATTGATAGATAGATTGACAAATAGACAAATTAATTGTTAGACAGATAGACAGATAGAGAGATATATATACTCTGACAGATAGATAAATAGACATATAGATAAATAGAAAGATAGACAAATAAACAATTGGATAGAAAGATAGATATATAAATATAAATATAGATAGATAGTTAGATAGGTAGATTATTTGTCTGAGAGACTAATAAATAGAAGAAAGTTAAATAGTTATAAAAATACATAGAGTGATATACATATTGATAGATGGATAGATAGATACACATATAGGCTAGATTGATAGATATATAGATAGATAGACAAACAAATAGTTAGTTATATAGATAGATAGTTAGGAAAATGGAAAAATAGATAAATAGGTAGATAGATCGAAAGATAAATAGAAACACAAAATGACATAAAGATAGTTAGCAAAAAAGCTAGAAATACAGATTTAAAGATAGACAAATAGATAGATATATAGATAGAGAAATTGATAGATATACAGATAGATAGATAGATAGATAGAATGACACATATACAGATAGATAGATAGATACATAGATAAATAGATAGATAGGTTAATAGGTAGATAGAGAGATAGACTAATAGATAGATATAAAGATAGATTGCTATTGAACTAGAAAGATGAACAGATAGAAAGATGGATATATAGATAGATAGATAGATAATCTAATAGAAAGATAGATAGATATTCAGATAGACAGACAGACAGATAGATATACATATAAATATATAGATAGATATAAACATAGATAGATAGAAAAATATATAGATATACAAATATATAAATAGAAAGAGAAATTGATAGATAGATATATGGATAGACAGATATACCGATAGACATATAGACAAATAGATAGATAAAAAGATTAACAAATAGATTGATTTATTGATAGACACATAGATAGAAAGATAGATAGAAATATAGATAGACGGATATATAAATAGATAAATAGATAGATAGCCACATATCAAGATAAAGAGAAATATAAATAGATAGATAAATAGATAAATAGATAAATAGATAGAAAGATAGACTGATATTTAGATTGATAGATATATAGATAGATAGTCAAATAGATAGATTGATATATTGATAGATGAATATATAGAGAGAGAAAACAAATAAACAGATTGATATATAGTCATAGATAATGTTAGATAAATACATTCATAGACAAATAGACAAATAAGCAAATAGACAAATAAATAGATAGACTAATAGATAGATAAATAGAAAGAATGAAACATAGAAAGATAAATAGATAAATAGATATCTAAGCAGACATATCGATATATAGAGAGATATATAGATCAATAGATTGAGAGATAGATAGATATATAAATATACATATAGACATGTTGGCTGATAGATAGATAGATAAACAGATAGAAAAATAGATATATAGATTATAGAAACTTTGAGAGATAGATAGATAGACAAATAGATAGATATAGAAAGATAGGCCAATAGAAAAATAGTCAGATATTTAGATTGATAGACAGACATATAGACATATAGATAAATAGATAGATAAATAGATATATATATATATATATATATAATTTTACAAATAGAAAGATAAATAGATATATAAGGCAAATAAATAGCTAAACAGATAAATAGATAGATAAATAGATACACACATAGCTAGATTGATAGATAAACACATAGATAGATAGATAGATACACATATATCTAGATAGATAGCCAAATAGATTGATAGACAAAGACATATATATAGAATGTTTAATAAATAGATACATATGTATATAGATAGATATGCAGATAGACATATAAACATATAAACAAATAGAAGTTTAGAAAAATAGATAGTTAGAAAGATATTTAGAAAGACAAATAGATAAATATAGAGAGATAGATCGATAGATATATAGATATATAGACAAATATATAGAAAATTAGATAAGAAGATATGTAGATAGAAATATTGAGAGAGGCAAATAGATAAATATATAGATAGACAAAAATACAAATAAATTAATAGATAGATATACAGATAGACATATAGATATCTAGTTTGATTGATTAATAGTTTGTCAAATAAATAGATAGTTAGATAAATAGATAGTCAGATAGATAGATAGTTAGATTGACAAATAGAATGATAAACAGATATGCATATAGGCTGAGAGCTAGATAGTTAGATATATAGATAGTTAGATAGAAAGATAGATAGATAGCTAGATAATTTGATAGATGGATAGACATATAGACAGAAAGAAAAATAACTAGATAGACAGCTAGATAGATACACAAATAGATCAATAGATTGATATGCTGATAGACTGATTGATAGAATGATAGTGAGATAGTTAGATAGATAGATAGATAGATAGATAGGTAGATAGACAATTAGATAGATATATAGATAGATAGTTTGATAGTTAGAAAGCTCTATAGTTAGAAAGATATATACATATATAACCATATAGAGAGATTCATAGATTGATAGAAAGAGAGATTGGTAAATATATAGATGAATAGATAGTCATATAAATAGATAGATATATAATTATATAGATTGATAAATTGATTGATAAATAGATATATAGAAAGAAAATTGATAGTTTGATAGATAGATAGTTCGATAAATAGGCAGCTAGATAGATAAACAAATAGATAGATTGATTGATATACGAATAGACAAATAGATAGAAAGATATTGAGATAGTTAGATAGATAGATATATAGACAAGTAGATAGATATATAGATAGATAGTTAGATAGTTAGAAAGATATATACTTAGACAGATAGATAGATATATTGATAGATAGATGGATAAATAGATAAATATGACAGATTCATAGATTCATAGATAGAGAGATAGACAAATATACTTATAAATAGCTAGACAGACAGATAGATAGATAAATATATAGATAGATATATAATTAGATAGATTGATGAATTGATTGATAAATCGATAGATAAAAATAAAATTAAATAGTTTTATAGATAGATAGTTATACAGATAGACAAATATAAAATTGAAAGTTATATAGTTACATAAATAGATAGTTAGATAAACATATATGTTAGTAAAAGTCTTCTAGACTTATTGTATAGACATGGTATTTTTACTATTTGTCAGAATTAATTATTATGGTGATTTGCTTGTTTATTATATATAATATTCTTGAATATTATTATTAATTATTCTAAAAGTTTCTAATCAATTATTGTTATGGGAATAATAATGAATTAAGATTAGTATAAAGTTTGATTGATATTCATGGGATGAATATGTCATGAGATACAAATCAAATTTATATCTATTTGTTGAGAATAAATATTGGTAACACCCATCTTGAGATTAATACATGGATCAAAGTCATAAGTTAATTTCTAATAGTTATGTTTTTAAAGCATTTGACCTGAGATTACTATTGTTCTCAACATAATGAATATTGTGTTTTGATATAATGAATCATCATCTTTAATCAGATGACTTTAAAGATTATACTTGAACATAATAAGAATTATGTAGTTAGATAATATCGATTAAGATTTATGATGGAATTTGTCCCTCTTATTATAAGAGAGATATCTGTGGGCCCCCTCGACAATTGAGAATGAAAAATGCATTGCCATGCTCAACTAAATTAATGAAGATCAATATCATTTGTTTAGTAAATCTAATTGGGTTTTGAGTAATCAATGATAGAATGAAATATGGTTGACATTGTCCATGCCTTATATTCTATCAAGATATCATGAGACAAAAAGATTATATTATTAGCTATATTAAATTTGTCATGGATCATGAACTTTTTTTTTAACTTAAGTAGTCATAATATCTTGATAGAGGCCACTTTTGACTTGTAGGATCAAACTATGATTTAGGCCTATTGCTAATGTTAATTGAACCTAAGGACCACACATTAAGAATGAATAATAATGCTTACGATTTCTCACTCTCTGTAATAATTTTAAATGATGAGATTATGGTAAATCAAAAATAACAATTAGTTATTATTTAAATTCGAATTTAATTTTGAGAAACTTTAAATTTGTAATTTAAATAAATGATTAATTTGTTGCATTGAACTTGAGTTATAACGAATAAATTCATTTAAAAGGGGTTTTGAAGATTTGAATTTTAGGTGTTATTATTTAAAAGAATTTTAAATATGTAATTACTTTCATTTATGACTAATTCCCTAGCAGACTTGTATATATATATATATGTGTGTGTGTGTGTGTGACATATTTGATGCATATAGTCATCTTTTATAAATTAGAGAGAAATTTTTTTGTTTTGAGAAGATGAATCTGAGCTAGCATTCAATAAGATCATTCATTATTTATTCGTGTATGGATACTCGTAGAGGGTGATCATTTTTTAGAAATGCATCACTTTTGAAGATCCGAATAAACCATGACGCACACTTTAAAGGCTTGATAAATCAATATACAAGAGGTAAGTTTCGTTTACCCTTCCTTTGTGTTTTTATGTATTGATGTAATCCTTGGTGAGTTATGTGATAAAAATTATAAATTCCATTGTGTTTTTGTGCTAATTAGATTTGATATTCTACCTGAAACCCCAACAGTGGTATTGGAGGAACTTGTGTTTTCATAAAAACTAATAATGTCATATTTGATCGTTTGTTTGTGATGTATATGATTCTGACATGATTTTCATTTTTAAATATATGAGATATTATGGTTTGTGTGATCGACATAGTTAATAGGTTTTGTCAAGGTATTAATTGATTGATTTCGAAACCTAAAAGGATTCATTAGTATGATTGAGAATCCGAATGGAATTTCCATTAAAGTGTTTAATAGCATGATATATGATTCTAGTTTTGTCTTAATAAGATTAATACATGGACTAAATTCATATATCAATTTTGATTTTCAGTGATTGTTTATGGTGGTGCAAAAATAAACCCTATGTGTAACGAGAATATATAATATGTAGTTTTAATGTGATTTTGATGGCTTTTGGGTTATTTTAAATTTATTGGTAAGATCAATAAAAAATTATTAATGAGATCAATTAAAATTTATTGATTAGATCAATGAAAATTTATTGATTAGATCAATGAAAATTTATCGATCAGATCAATGAAAATTTATTGATGAGAACAATGAAAATTTATTGATTAGATCAATGAAAATTTATTGATGAGACTAATGAAAATTTATTGATGAAATCAGTGAAAATTAACTTTTTTTTCCTGGGGTGCTACCACCAAACCCACGAGGGCAGCCCACCTTGACCTTGTTTGCTAATCGGCTAGCAGAATCACCATAACAGCTCTACATAACACCCTATAATCTTTTTTCTCAAGGGTTGTAATTATTAAATATGGCTTGCATGCCATTTTTGTTTTATTATAATTTTTTTAATTGTTGTAGTAAAACAAGATAGACAATGCAAGCCATTTGAAGTCATGCAATCCAACCATGATGATAGAGGAGCTAGGTGTCTATGCAAAAGTTGGTGGTCAAATCAACTTCATTGAGCTGCATTTTACTACATAGGATTAATGACTAGTGATCTTCATATTGGCTTGAGGAGATCAATCTAGATTAAGGCCATACTCTGAAACATTTATTATATGCATGTATGAGATGCTATGTATGATGTTACAGGAGTAGGTGATACTAGATATATTATTAGATCTATTAATTGAAAATTAAATTCAATAAAGTTCCCTCACATTATATTTAAAGTTAACATGTCATCCATATTTAAACATTTGTCAAACCTATTATCACCTTAATGT
Source organism: Sapria himalayana (assembly GCA_029783825.1). NCBI lineage: Eukaryota > Viridiplantae > Streptophyta > Magnoliopsida > Malpighiales > Rafflesiaceae > Sapria > Sapria himalayana. The sequence continues at coordinate 20,834 of JAREIK010014358.1, forward strand.
GGGTTCTACCAAAGTAGAAATATATTAGGTGACAATAGTAAGACAAGATGAGTAATGATGCTATCCATATGTTTGAAATGTTTTAACTTTATTAAGTTATCAAAATAGTTTTAGGCCTAACGGAATTAGATGGGATTCAAACATGTCGGGACAAAAGATGTCAAAATCTCATAAATATCTAAGAATTGCATGGGATGTAATTGGTAAATGTTACCTACCAAAATATGTTAATTTTAAGTGTCATCCCAAAGCTGACTTAAAGTTGAGCAAAATATTAATTCTAGCTCACTATATATGTTATATCTAGATAATAGGCTGAAATTGCGCTGAAGGAACAAGCCTTACTCCCATGCTTTCCGTGGTCAACAACCAACCAAGGATTTCAATCTGACTAAATTGAACTAGGAGAAAAATAATCAGTCTCTCTTCTTTTTCATTTTTTGAGTAGAGGGATAGGCAGAAAGAAAGAAAGAAAGAAAGAAAGAAAGATAGATAGATAGATACATATACACATAAACTAATAGAAAGATAGACAAAATAAATATATACATAAACACAAAGGCTGATAGACTGATAGACTAAAAGACAAATGGATAGATAGATAAATAGATAGATAAATAGAAAGATAGACATATAGATAGATAGATAGATAGATACACATATAGAAATATAGAAATATAGAAATATATATATATATATATATAAACACATAAATAGATAGATAGATAGGCAGATAAGTAGGTAGGTAGATAGATACACAGACAGATAGATAAATAAATAGATAGATTGAAATTTAGAAAGATAGATATGAATTTAAGCAGAAAAATAGATAGAAATATACATAGATTGACAGTTAGATATATAGATAAGCAAATAGATAAATACATAGATAGATACCAAAGACACGTATACACAGAAATAGAAAGATATATAGATAGATAGATAAATAATCTAATAGAGTAATAGATAGTTAGATAGTTTGATACTTAGATAGATAGGTAGATAGATAGTTAGACAGTTAAACAATTAGATGGATAGACAAATAGATAGAGAGATAGACATATAGATTGATAGATTAATAGATTGAAAGGTTGAGAGATAGAAAATAGATAGATACACATATACATAGATGGATAGATAGATAGAGAGAGAAAAAGATAAATAGCCAGACAAATTGATAGATAGATTGATTGATAGATAGTTATATAAATATACAGACAGACAGATAGATAGATACATACATACATACATACATACATACATAGAATAATAATTAAATAAATAGACATATAGACAGAAAGACATATAGACATATAGATAGATAAATATATAGATATATAGACAGATAGATAGATAGATGAATATATATATATATATATATATATATATAGATGGATAGACAATGAGATAGTTAGATTGATAGACTTATAGAATGAAAGACAGATAGAATGATATAGAGATAAATAGATAGACACATAGAAATATCAACAAATAAAAATGATAGATAGATAGATAAAAAGTTGTATAGATATACATACATAGAGATAGACAGATAGACAGATAGACAGATAGACAGATAAACTAATAGACAGATCGACAGATAGAGAGATAGATAGATAGACATATAGATAGATAGACAGATATATAATTAGACAAATAAATAGATAAACATATAGATATAGATAGATAGATACATACATACATAGACACATAGACTAATAGACTGACAGACTGACTAATAGAAAGATAGACATATAGATAGATAGATAGATAAATACACATATAGGAATATATATATATATATATAAACACATAAATAGATAGACAGATAGGCAGATAGGTAGGTAGGTAGATAGACAGACAAATAGATAAATAGATAGATAGATAGAAATTTAGAAAGATAGATAGGAATTTAAGCAGAAAAATAGATATAAATATACATAGATTGAAAGTTAGATATATAGATAGATAGATAGATAGATAGATAAGCAAATAGATATATACATAGATAGATACCATTTACACATAGACACAGATATAGAAAGAAAGAAAGATAGATAGATAGATAGACAAATAATCTAATAGAGTAATAGATACTTAGATAGTTTGATACTTAGATAGATATGTAGATAGATAGTTAGACAGTTAGACAATTAGATGGATAGACAAATAGATACAGAGATAGACATATAGATAGATTCATAGATTGAAAGATTGAGAGATTGAAAATAGATAGATACACATATACATAGATGGATAGATAGACAGAGAGAGAAAAAGTAAAATAGCCAAACAAATTGATAGATAGATAGATTGATAGATAGTTATATAAACATATAGACAGACAGACAGATAGATACATACATACATACATACATACATAGAATAATAATTTGATAGACAGACATATAGACAAAAAGATAGATAAACATATAGATAGATAAATAGATAGATATCTAGACATATAGACAAGTGGATATATATATGGATAGACAATAAGATAGTTAGATAGTTAGATTGATAGACAGATTGAATGATAGACATATAGAATGAAAGACAGATAGAATGATAGACAGATAAATAGATAGACACATAGAAATATCAACAAATAAAAAGATAGATAGATAGATAAAAAGTTATATAGATATACATATAAAGAGATAGATAGATAGATAGATAAACTAATAGACAGATCGACAGATAGATAGATAGATAGATAGATAGACATATAGATAGATAGATAGACATATAGATAGATAGACAGATATACAATTAGACAAATAAATAGATAAACATATAGATATAGATAGATAGATAGATAGATAGACACATAGACACATAGACGCATTGACTAATAGACTGATAGACTAATAGACTAATAGACTATAGACTAAAAGATAGATAGAAAAATTGACTGATAGATTAAACAATAGATATGGAGATAAAGAGATAGACATATAGACATATAGATAGATAGATAGATAGATAGACAGATTGATTGATCGATAGATAGATAGATAAATAGATAGATGGATAGTTATATAGATAGATACACAAATACATAAATAGATAGATAGATAGATATACATAAATAGATAAATAGATAGAAAGATTGACAGGTAGGATAGATAGATAATTAAATAGATAGATAAATAGTCAAAAAGATAGATAGATAGATAAATAGATAGACAGATAGACAGATAGACAAATAGACATATAGATAAATAAATAGTAGATAGGCAGATAGACATTTAAATAGATAAAAAGATATATTGAATTATAGACAAATAGATAGATAGATAAAGAGTGACAAATAGAAAGATAAAAAAATAGAGAGATAGACAAATAGATAGATATACAGTTAGATATATAGAATGACTTATAAAAAAATAGACAAGTTGATAGATAGATATATATATATATATATATAACAAAATAAATATATATACTCATAGAAAGATACACAGAGAGATAGATAGCTAGAAAGATAGATTGATATTTCAATAGATAGACATATATATAGATAGAAAGATAGAAATATACATATATAATCAAAAATATAGATAGATAGATAGATAGATAGATAAATAAATAAATAGATGGATAGATAGATATAGATAGATTTCAAGAGAGAAAGATAAGAAGAAAAATTTATACATAGAATGATAGATATACAGATAGATTTCTATATATATATATATATTATATATATATATAGATAAATATTAATAGACAAATAGATAGATATATAGATAGATAGATTGATAGATATATGGTAGATAGATAGATAGACAAATAGACAAATAAATAAATAGACAAAAAAACAAATAGACAGAGAGATGGATAGTAGATAGACGAAACATAGATTGAGAGATGATAAATAATAGATAGATAGAGATAGAGAGATATACAAATATAAAGATAAATAAATAGAGATATAGATAGACAGATAAATAGATAAATAGACACTTAGACTTATACACATATAGACAAATTGATTAATAGATAAATACACTAATACATAGATAGATAGATAGACACATAAAGAGAAAGACAAATATATAGATAGACACATAAAGAGAAAGACATAGATATATAGAAATTTTAATAGATACACTAATAGAGAGATACTCAAATAGATAGATATAAAAATAGACAAATAGACATATAGATAGATAGATAGTTATATATATTGATAAATAAATAGATCTACAAATAAAAAGATAAATAGATATATGCATAGATAGATATGCATATAAACAGATATATAGAAAGCCAGATAGACAAATAAATAGAAATACATAGAGATAGACAGATAGAAAGAGAGATAGATAGATATGTATATAGAAGATAAATAGATATATAGATAGAGATGATATAAAGATATAAAGGCAGATAGACCTATAGAAAGATTGATAGATTGATAGAAAGATAGAATTATAGATAAACTAATAGATAAACATGTAGATAGATAGATAGATAGAAAGATAGATAGATATATATATAAATAAAAAAATAAACAGATAGACTGATAAGTAGATAGGTTAGATAGGCATATAAACAGATAGACATATAAGCACAAAGATAGATAAACAAATAGTTAGATAGACAATTAGATAGATAGACTGATAAACTGATACACTGATAGATTGAAATATTGATCAACTGAAAGAAAGTTAGAAAGTTAGACATATAGATAGATAGATAGATAGATAGACAGGTAGAAAGATTGATAGATAGTTAAATAGTTAGATATATAGATAGAAAAATGAATGATAAATAGATAAGATGAAATACATTTAAACAGATAGACATAAAGGTAAATAAAAAGAAAGATAGATAAGCACAAACTTAGATATATAAATAGTTAGATATACAAAAAGACAGATAGACTGATAGACTAATAAACTAAAAGAAAGTTAAATAGTTAGATAATTAGATAGAGAGGTAGACAAATAGTTAGTTAGTTAGATAGTTAGAAAGTTAGACAGTTAGATAGATAGTTAGATAGATAGATTGACAAATAGATATATTTAAAGATAGACAAATAGAGAAATAGATAGATAGATTTAAGGACAGATAAATAAACAAATTGATAGACTGATAAACAAAAAGATAGATACATATACAAATAGATAGATAGATAGACAGAGAGTCAGATAGACAGAAAAATATTTATACAAATAGACATATAAAAACTTCAAATATTGACAAATAGATTGATAGACAAATTTACCAAATAGATAGAAAGCCTAATAAATAAATATATAGATAGATAATATTTAAAAAGATAGAAAGAAGATAGATAGACAGCTAGTCAGATAGATAGAGAGACATGTAAACAGATTGACCATATACATAGACACATAAATAGATAGAAAATATATAGTTAGGCAAATACATAATTAAATAGATCGACATATAAATAGATAGACAAATCAACAGAAAGACTAAAGCTAGTTAGACAGTTTAATAAGTACACAAATTGACAGATAGATAGATATAAACAAAGATAGTTGGATAGTTATATAGATAGATAGTTAGTTAGTTACATAGTAACATAGATAGATATATATAAATATAGACATTTAGATAAATATAAAACAAAATAGAAAGATATATATGCAAATAAAAAAAAAGATAGAAAGATAGTTAGATAAACATATAGATAGCTCTATAGATTTATAGATAAACAAATAGATTGACATGCAAATTAGAAAAATAAATAGACAGATAAACAAATAAATAGATATACTATTAAACTAATAGATATCTCGAGAGATAGACATATTGATAGATAGATAGATAGTTAAATAGGTATACAGATAGATAGAGAAATAGATAGATAGACATGTAGATACATAGACACATAGACAAATAGATGGATAAATAGATAGAAATATAGATAGACAGATAGACACATAGACACTAAGATACATAGTCTAAAAAATAGATTCACAAATAGACAAATACAATTATAAACTAAAACATAAATAGACACATTAACATATAATTAGATAGACATTTAGATAGATAGAAAGATAGATAGTTTAATAAATTAGAAAAATATACAAATATATTAATTAAAAATAGATAGATAGACAAATATATATAGATATAGATAGATAGATAAATAGACAGTTAGATAGATATACAAATAGACAAATAGATAGACAATAGATATCTAGATAGTAGAAATAAAGATAGACAGAGAGATAGATAGACTAATTGACAGATAGATGTATAGAACGATTAATATATAGATAGATAAATATAAATATATATATATAGATTGATAGAGTGATAGATATGTAGATAGATCAATAGATTGATAGATATATAGATAAATAGATTGATTGATTGATAGACAGAAAGATATAATGATGGATTGATAGATATACAGATAGACAGATAGATAGATATATAGATATATAGATAGACAAGTAGAAAGATTGATAGATAGTTAGATATATAGATAGATAGATAGAAAAAAGAATGATAAATAGATAGAATGAAATACATATAAATAGATATACAGATTGGTAGATAGAAAGAAAGATAGATAAGCACAAACATAGATAGATAAATAGTTAGATAGACAAAAAGATAGATAGACTGATATACTAATAAACTAAAATAAAGTTAAATAGTTAGATAATTAGATAAAGAGGTAGACAGATATATACTTAGTTCGATAGTTAGATAGTTTGACAATTATATAGTTAGATAAATAGATTAACAAATTGATATATTTAAAGATAGACAAAAGACAGATATATATGACATATAAATAGACAAATAGATAGATAAACAGAACGATAGATACATATACAAATAGATAGATAGATAGACAGACATATAGACACAAATAAATATATATATATATACAAATAGACAGATAAAAAATTCATAGATTGACAAATAGATAGATAGATAGATAAATTTACAAATAGATAGAAAGCAAAATAAATAGATATATAGATAGATAGATAGATAGATAGATAAATATAAATATAAATATAAATATATATAAAGATAGAAAGAAAGATAGATAAATAGATAGTCAGATAGATAGAGACATATACACAGATTGAAACATCTATACATAGACACATAGACAGATAAAAAATTAGATAGTTTAATAGATAGACAGATAAATAGATAGACAAAATAACTGAAAGACTAAAAGGTAGTTAGATAGTTTAATAAATACACAAATTGACAGATAGATAGATATAAACAAAGATAGTTGGATAGTTATATAGATATTTAGATAGATAGTTAGTTACATAGTAACATAGATAGATATATATAAATATAGACATTTAGATAAAGACAAAACAAAATAGAAAGATATATATGCAGATAGACAAATAGATAGATAGATAGTTAGATAAACATATAAATAGCTCGATAGATTTATAGATAAACAAATAGGTAAACATACAAATTAAAAAAATAAATAGACAGATAAACAAATAAATAGATATACTATTGAACTAATAGATAGCTAGAGAGATAGACATATTGATAGATTGATAAATAGATAGTTAAATTGATATACATATAGATATATAGATAGATAGACATGTAGATACATAGACACATTGCCAAATAGATGGATAAATAGATAGATAGATAGATAGACACATAGACACTAAGATACATTGACTAATAAATAGATTCACAAATAGATAAATAAATTATAAACTAATAGACATATAGACACATAAACATATAATTAGATAGATATATAGATAGATAGAAAGATAGATACTTAAATAAATAGACAAAAATACAAATAGATTAATAGACTAATAGATAGATAGACAAATATATAGATATAGATAGATAGATAAATAGACAGTTAGATAGATATACAAATAGACAAATAGATAGATAGATAGTAGATATAAAGATAGACAAAAAGATAGATAGACTAATATACAGATAGATGTATAGATCGAGTGATATATAAATAAATTAACATATATATAGATTGATAGAGTGACAGATAGGCAGATAGATTAATAGATTGATAAATATATAGATAAATAGATAGATAGATATACAGAAAGATAGAATGATAGATAAATAGATTGATATGCATATAGATAGATAGGTAGACAAATAGAAAGATAGATAAATAGTTAAATAAATAGACAAATAAAAAATTAGTCATATAGACAAATAGGTACATAGGTGGATAGAGAGAAAGAAAGAAAAATAGATAGATAATTAAATATCTAGTAAAAAGATAGATAAGCAAATAAAAATATTGACTTGTAGACTATTAAATAATAAAATGTATAGATAGATAAATAATCAGATAGATAATAGAGATATAAACAAATAAACAAATAATAGGTATATAGTTAGAGATATAGATATATAAATAGTTAGAAAGACAAATCGATAGATAGATACAAAGATAGATAGCAAGATAAAAAAATAGATAGCTAGATAGGAAAATATACTAAACAATATATAGATAGATAGATAGACAGTTAGACAGACATACATATAGATAGATATATAGATAAATAGATAGACAAATAGATAGATAGATACATAGATACATAGATATATAGACAGATAGATATATAGATAAATAGACAAAAAGATAAATAGACGCTGATGATCGATAGATAGATAGACAAATTATTGATAAATAGATAGATAGAAACACAATTAGAAAAAAAGATAGAGACAGATAGATAGATAGATAGATAGATAGGGAAACACATAAAAAGATGGACAAATATATATAGATATAAACATATAGACTAATACAGAAATACTCAGAAAGATAGATAGACGAATTGACAATTATACATATAGATAGATAGATAGATATAAATATTTGTAGATAAATATATCTATAAATAGAGAGATAAATTGATATATGCATAGATAGATATACAAATAGACAGATATACATATAGCAAGATACAAAATAGATGGATATAGAACTAGATAGACATATAAATTGATCGATAGATATGCTAATAGATAGATAGATAAATAGTTAGATATATAAGATAGATAGGTAGATATGAAGAAATAGAAAGATAGATAGATAG
>JAREIK010014359.1:0-21468 GCA_029783825.1 Sapria himalayana
TTAAAATAGACTGTCTCACTAAATTCATTTTGTAATTAATTTCTATAAAAATAACTGAAAATAAAAAAATAAAATTTAAAATTATACTGAATAAAATTAAATGAGATTTAAGATTATTATTAATGTATAACAGTTCAATTGTTTAAGTATTTAGGATGTTTTGTCATTAGGAGTTTAGTAATTTATGTTTTTAGGCTTTTAGGGTTTTATATGTTTTATATAAAAAAATAAATAACAAAAAAAATTATTATAATTTTGTATCATTTCATAGGTTATAACTTTTGAAAAATATAATAATATTTACAATTTTTTGAAATGTTAATACAATATTTAGTTATAATAATATTAATAATTATATATCATATAAATTCAATATAAAATAATTTTATTGATAGATAATATAAAAATGATCAAAAATTAAATTAATAAACTATTTATAAAAAGATAGAGATTAATTAAAAAATATTTACAAAACCCAAATTGATTAAAAATTAAAGTAAAATATATTACTGAATAATAATTTTAATTTTTAAATTTTTACTTCTTTTATAAGTGAATATTTTTTTTATTAAAATAATTAATAAAATTATATTTGTCGCACTCATACTTTATTTTGTAATAAATATTTCTATAAAAATAAACTAATAAATAATTAAAATGAATATTTAAAATTATAATAAATAGAAATAAAAATTAGATTTATTAATTATTATGTAGTATATAAAAGTTTAATGGTTTATGTATTTTTGGCATTACTGGGGTTTAAAAGTTTACTAATTTAACTGTGTATGCATTTAGTGGTTTATAGTTTTTATTTATAAAATAAAATAAAAAAAATTATTTTTTATTATTTTTTGATATTTTCAAAGGTTATATAAGCCTTTGAAAATAAAATAATTTTTATATTTTTTTCAAAAAGTGACTAAATATTTATTTATAATAATCATAATAATTATATATCATATAAATTCAATATAAACTAATTTTATTGATAGATATTCTAATAATTATCAAAAAATAAATTAAAAATATATTATGAATAACATTGATATTACTTAAAATATAATATCAAAACCTAAAATGATTCAAAAGCAAGCAAAATATATTTACTTAATAATAATAATTTTGTTTTTAAATTTTTATTCTTTTTATAAGCTTATCTCTTTTTTGATTGAAAAATAATTTTTATAAATTATATATTTTACTCATTATTTATTTTATAATTAATATATATATAGATAAAAAACTAAAGAATCAAAATAAATATTTAAATTATAATGAAAACAAATAAAAAAAGATTTATTAATTATTATTTAGGGTATACAGGTTTAAAGGATTGTCTATATAGGGATATTGGGATTTTGTAGTTTAGTGATTTATGTCTTTAAGAATTTAGTGGTTTATAGGTTTTAATTATAACAATAAAAGAAAAAAATATTTTTTTTTATTTTTTCACATGTTAATAGGTTATAATCTTTGAAAATATAATAATTTTAAAAATTTTTTCAAAGTGAATATATTATTTAGTTATAATAATTATTAAATATATATATCATATAAATTCAATATAAACATTTTTATTGATAAATATTATAATAATGATAAAAAATAAATTATAATCTATTATTAATAAGTTAGATATCAATTAAAAACTAATTACAAAACCTAAAATGATTCAGAAACAAAGCAAAATATATTACTATATAATAATTTTTTCTTTTTAGTTTTATACTTTTTTTAATTAGTTTTTTCTATAGTTTATTTGTTGAAAAATAATTTATATAAATTACATTTGTTTAACTCATAATTTATTTTGTAATTAATATTTATATAAAAATAAACAAATAAATAATTAAAATGAATATTTAAAATTATAATGAAAAAATGAGATATATTATTTATTATTTAGAGTATACTGGTTTAATTTAAATTATATATGTCTCACTAATAATTATTTTTGTAATTAATATTTCTATAAAATAAACTGATAAATAATTAAAATAAAAATATTAAATTATACTTAATAAAAATTAAATTGAGATTTATGATTTATTATTAATGTATACCAATTTAATGGTTTAAATATTTAAAGGTTTTGTCGTTTAAAAGTTTAGCAATTTATGTTTTTAGGCATTTAGTGGTTTATAGGTTTTATTTAAATAATGAAATAATATAAAATTTATTATTGATATTTTTTCAAATTTTGAAAAGTTATAACATTTGAAAATATAATAATTTTAAAATTTTTTAAAAATGTTTATACAATATTTAGTAATAATTATTATTATAAATTTATATAATATCAACTATATATAAACAATTTTATTGATAGATATTATATCAATTATCAAAAAATAAATTAATAAACTATTATTAATATGATAGATATAAATTAAAATATAATTAAAAAAACCTAAAATGATTCAAAATCAAAGTAAAATTTATTACTAAATAATAAATTTTTTTAGTTTTTGCATCATTTTATAAGCTTATATATTTTTTTGATGAAAAATATATTATATAAATTATATTTGTATCACTCATAATTTATTTTATAATTAATATTTATTAAATTATTTAAATTATATTTAATGTTTACGAGTTTAAAGGTTTAAGTATTTAGGGGCTTCGGGATTTAGGAGTTTAGAGATTTATGTATTTAGGCATTTAATGGTTTATAAGTTTTATTTAAACAATTATATAACAAGAAATATATTTTTGTTATTTTTTGTCATTTTTGAAGGTTATAACCTTTGAAAATATAATAATTATTAAATTTTTTTTATATGTGAATAGTATATTTAGTTATGATAATCTTAATAATTATATATCATGTAAATTCAATTTAAACAATTATATTCATAGATATTATATTAATGATCAAAAAATAAATTAATAAACTATTATTAAAATGAAAGATAAATTTAAAATATCTTTGCAAAACGTAAATTATTCAAAATCAAATAAAATATATTACTAAATAATAAATTTTTTGATGTTTTGCTTCTTTTTATAAGTTTATATTTTTTTATTAAGAGTAAATTATTTAAATTATATTTTTCCTTCCTCATAATTTATTTTTAATTTATAATTCTATAAAAATAAACTTATAAATAATAAAAATGAATATTTAAAACTATAATGAATACAAATAAAATACATATTTATAATTTATTATTTAGGATATACTAGTTTAATGGTTTAAATATTTAGGTGTTTTGGGGTTTAGTGATTTAAGTGTTTAGCCTTTAGTGATTTATAGTTTTTATTTAAAGAATGAAAAAAAAATTAATTTTTGATTTTTTTTAATTTTTAAAGGTAACCTTTATAAATATAATAATTTTTAATTTTTTTTAAATGTGAATATAATATTTAGTTATAATAATCTTAATAATTATTTATAATGTAAACTCAATATAAATAATTTAATTAATACATATTATAATAATGATCAATAAAAAGTTTATAAAATATTATTATTAAGAATGATATAAATTAAAATATAATTCCAAAATATAAAATGATTCAAAAAATAAATAAAATATATTAATAAATAATAAATTTTTGTTTTTAAAATTTTGCCTCTTTTTATAAGGATATATATTCTTTTTGATGAAAAATAAAATAATTAAATTAGATTTGTCTTACTAATAATTTATTTTGTCATTAATATTTCTATAAAAATAAACTGATAAATAATTAAAATAAAAATTTAAAATTTTACTTAATAAAAATTAAATTGAGAGTTATGATTTTTTATTAATGTACATTTGTTTAACGGTTTAAGTATTTAGAGGTTTTGTCATTTAGGAGTTTAAAAATTTATGTTTTTATGCATTTAGTGGTTTATAGGTTTTATTAAAAGAATAAAATAACAAAAAAATTATAATTTTTTCTCATTTTCATATGTTATAACCTTTTAAAATATAATAATATTTAAATTTTTTTGAAATGTGAATACAATATTTAGTTATTTTAATATTAATAATTATATACCATATAATTCAATATAAACAATTTTATAGATAGATAATATAATAATGATCAAAAATTAAATTAATAAACTATTAATAATAAAATAGATATTAATTAAAAAATATTTACAAAACCCAAATCAATTGAAGATTAAACTAAAATATATTAATGAATAATAATTTTTAATTTTTAAATTTTTACTTATTTTATAAGCGTCTATATTTTTTGATAAAAAATAAATTATTTAAATTATATTTGTCGCACTCATATTTATTTTGCAATAAATATTTTATAAAAATAAACTAATAAATAATAAAATCAATATTTAAAATTATAATAAATAAAATAAAAATTAGATTAATATTATTAAGTAGTATATAGCGGTTTAATGGTTTATGTATTTAGGAGTTTACTGATTTAACTATATATGCATTTAGTGGTTTATATATTTTATTTAAAAAATAAAATAACAAAATATTAATTTTTGTTTTTTTTTTGATATTTTCAAAGGTTATAACCTTTGAAAATATAATAATTTTAAAACTTTTTTCAAAGTGAATATAATATTTAGTCATAATAATTATTAAATTTATATATCATATAAATTCAATATAAACATTTTTATTGATAAATATTTTATTAATGATCAAAAAATAAATTATAATCTATTATTAATAAGATAGATATCAATTAAAATGTAATTACAAACCTAAAATGATTCAGAAACAAAGCAAAATATATTTCTATATAATATTTTTTTGTTTTAATTTTCTTCTTATTTTATTAAATTTATATATATTTTTATGCGAAAAAATAATTTATATAAATTATATTGTATAACTTATAATTTATTTGGTAATTAATATTTATATAAAAATTAACAAATAAATAATTAAAATGAATATTTAAAATTATAATGAAAAAAATAAAAATCACATTTATTATTTATTATTTAGGATATACATGTTTAAAAAATTTATCTATTTAGGGTTTTGAGATTTAGAAGTTATTAATTTAAGTATTTAGGGATTTAATGGTTTATAAGTTTTATTTAAACAATGAAATAACAAAAAAATTATTTTTGATATTTTTTCAAATTTTCTTAGCTTATAACATTTAAAAATATAATAATTTTAAAATTTTTTAAAAATGTGAATACAATATTTAGTAATAATAAATATTATAACTATATATAAATAACTAAATATAAACAATTTTATTCATAGATATTATATAAATTTCAAAAAATAAATTAATAAACTATTATTAATATGCTAGATATAAATTAAAATATAATTAAAAAACCTAAAATGATTCAAATCAAAGTAAAATTTATTACTAAATAATAATTTTTTTAGTTTTTGTATCATTTTATAAGCTTATATGCTATTTTGATGAATAATATATTATTAAAATTATATTTGTCTCACTCATAATTTATTTTGTAATTAATATTTCTATAAATTATTTAAATTATATTTAAGGTTTACGAGTTTAAAGGTTTAAGTATTTATGGGCTTCTGGGTTTAGGTGTTTAGATATTTATGTATTTAGATATTTAATGGTTTATCAGTTTTATATAAACAATGATATAACAAAAAAATTTATTTTTGATATTTTTTTTCATTTTTAAAGGTTATAAACTTTGAAAATATAACAATTTTAAATTTTTTTATATGTGAATACTATATTTAGTTATGATAATCTTAATAATTATATATCATGTAAATTTAATATAAATAATTATGTTGAAATATATTATATTAATGATCAAAAAATAAATTAATAAACTATTATTAATAATATAGATATTATTTTAAATATATTTGCAAAATGTAAATTTATTCAATATCAAAGTAAAATATATTAAAAAATAATACTTTCTTTGATGTTTTGTTTCTTTTTATAAGTTTATATTTTTTGTTATTAAAAGTAATTATTTAAATTATATTATCTTCATCATAATTTATTTTTAATTTATAATTCTATAAAAATAAACTAATAAATAATTAAAATGAATATTTAATACTATAATGAATACAAATAAAATAGAGATTTATTATGTATTATTAAGGATATACTAGTTTAATGGTTTAAGTATTTAGGTGTTTTGGGGTTTAGTGATTTGAGTGTTTAGGCCTTTAGTAATTTATAGTTTTTATTTAAAGAATGAAAAAATAAAAAATATAATTTTTTGATTTTTTTTAATTTTTGAAGGTTATAACCTTTGAAAATATAATAATTTTTAATTTTTTCCAAATGTGAATATAATATTTAGTTATAATAATCTTAATAATTATATATAATGTAAACTCAATATAAATAATTTTATTAATACATATAATAATAATGATCAATAAAAAATTAATAAACTATTATTAATAAAAATGATATAAATTAAAATATAATTACAAAATCTAAAATGATTCAAATAAAATTAAAATTTATTACTAAATAAAAAAATTTTGTTTTTAAAATTTTGCCTCTATTTATAAGGATATATATATTTTTTGATGAAAAATAAATTATTTAAATTAGATCCGTCTCACTAAATTTTATTTTGTCATTAATATTTCTATAAAAATAAACTTATAAATAATTAAAATTTAAATATAAAATTACACTTAATAAAAATTAAATTGAGATTTATGATTTTTTATTAATGTACACGTGTTTAATGGTTTATGTATTTAAGGTTTTGTCATTTAGGAGTTTAGCAATTTATGTTTTTAGGCATTTAGTGGTTTATAGGTTTTATTTAAACAATAAAATAACAAAAAAAATTGTAATTTTTTCTCATTTTCATAGGTTATAACCTTTGAAAATATAATAATATTTAAAATTTTTAAAATGTGAATACAATATTTAGTTATAATAATATTAATAATTATATATGATATAAATTCAATATAAACAATTTTATTGAAAGATAATATAATAATGATCAAAATTTAAATTAATAAACTATTAATAAAAAGATTGATATAAATTAAAAAATATTTACAAATCCCAAATTGATTCAAAATTAAAGTAAAATATATTACTGGATAATAATTTTTAATTTTAAATTTTTACTTCTTTTATAAGCATATATTTTTTTGATTAAAAATAAATAAATTAAAGTATATATGTCGCACTCATAATTTTATTTTTCATAAATATTTCTATAAAAATAAACTAATAAATAATTAAAATGAATATTTAAAATTATAATAAATATAAAAAAACATATTTATTAATTATTAAGTAGTATATAGCAGTTTAAAGGTTTATGTATTTAGGTATTATGAGGTTTAAAAGTTTACTGATTTAACTTTATATGCATTTAGTAGGGCTGCTCACGGGACTCGGAGATTCGCCACCCTACCCGAAGCCTTGTCCCGAAAGAATCGGGTTTTGAGAAAATCCGTTGACTTTGACTTTTCCCGTCCCGTTCTGTCACGCATTTTTTCTTTTGGGATTGTTCTGGATCTTAAGCAATATCCATCCCGAGAACCATCTCGTCCTAAAAAACCTATACTAGATTCAGGAATATATATATATATATAACATGAAGATGCCACCAATTTTGCTACCGCGCATCCAATTCCGACGCAGCTATTGTAGTTCCGAAAAGTTCTAGGCCACCTCATGCCGTTCCACCCGTGTTCAGTTAGGTCCAACCCTTGTCCGTCGCACTTTTGGTTGCCTCCACCATGTCTTAGATGCCACCAGCCTTTTGGTTTGTTTTTCTGATGAGAATTGTGTGATTAATTATTATTATTATTATGTGTCTCAGTTAGTTTTGTTGAGTATTGGGTGTGGTGTTGTGGTTGGGCCAAATGAGTGGGCCGAATGTGTTACAGTCAGTTTTGTAGAGCTTGTTTGTTTAAAATATTTATATGTATTTATGCTTATCATATCATATTAATTAATGGCAATGCAGATGGCACAATCCAGCGGTAAACGAAAAATATAATAAATTCAACTTGATCACATTTCAAATGATCAAAGTACTGGTAAATCCAATCATCATCCTTTCACGAACCCTCCTATTGTTACCGCAGGTTCTTCAATTCCAATTGTAAAAGAAAGTCAAGGTACATATCAACATCAAGCTCATAAAAAGTATAAGTCTGCTATTTGAGAAACTTATGAGATTTTAGTTGATTCAGAGGGAAATGAAACTTGTAGGGAAGCTTGTATATGGTGAAGGAAAGAATACTTGGCAAAAGGTGATCAAGGAACTTCGAGTTTATGGAAATACTTTAAAAAGACTTGTAGGAATTTCCACACAAAAAAGAATTAATATAAGCTCACAAAGGTTAAGACAAGTCAAAATCTTTGTTGAGTTTCACTAAAGGTACTAGTTCAGAGGATAAAAAATTAACTTGTTGGCAATTTGATAAACAACAAGTTAGGGAGGCTTTGGTGAAAATGATCATAAAAGATGAATTGCCTTTTTGTTTTGTTGAGAGGGATGAGTTTAAGTAGTTTTGTGAGGTTAGTGTGCCTCAATTTAAAATTCCATCTAGGCACTCTGTGTTGAGGGATTGTTTTTCTTTGTTTGTGAAGGAAAAGAAGAAATTATTTGATAGCATATCATCTCATTATTGTAGAGTTTCACTGACTACCGACACTTGGACTAGCATTCAAAATTTCTCTTATATATGTTTGACAGTTCATTACATTGATTTTCAATGGAATATGCATAAAAGGCTTTTGAACTTTTGTGTAATTAAAAGTCATTCTGGAGTTAATATTATAAATGCTATTGAGTTTTGCATGAATGAATGGGGTTTGAAAAAATTTGATGTTCAGTACTGTTGACAATTCATCAAATAATGATGTTGCAGTTGAACAATTGAAAAAAAAGCTTGTGAAGAAAAGTGTTGTACCTTTGAAAGGCGAGCATTTTCATATGAGATGTTGTGCTCATATCCTAAACTTAATTGTCAAAGATGGCATTGCAGTAGTTGAGGGTTCTATTCACAAAATTAGAGGTGTGGTGAAATATGTGAGGAGCAGTCCTGAAAGATTAGATATGTTTAAGTTATGTGTTGAAGAAGCAAACTTGACGTATGGATCTTCATTGCAATTAGATTGTCCTACAAGATGGAATTAAAATTATTTGATGCTACAAACTGATATAAAATATCAAAAAGAATTTGATAAGTTGGGGGATATAGAAAAAAGGTTTTTGAAGGAGTTTGGTTCAAATGTTCCTACCGAGAGAGACGGAACAAATGCAATAATTTGGCTTGTTTTTTGAAAACTTTTATGATGTAACTTGTAAATTTTCTGGCTCATAATATTTTACCTCTAGTGTTTATTTTCTTGAGATTATTCGAATTTTGAAAAAAAAATTGAGCTTTGTAAAAATAGTAGATATACAATGGTGTCTGAAATTGGTATGAAAATGAGACATAAATTCAAAAATATTTGGGTTCACTTCAGTCAACAATATTATGCTTTTTGTAGTAGCCGTGTTGGACCCTAGATAAAAGCTCAAATATATCAAGGTTAAGTACACTTAGCATTATGGTGAGGAATTGACTAAAAATTTGGTGAAAAAGGGTATTAATACTTTAAATGATGATGATGGATGATGATAAAGATTTAAATGAAGATGAATCAAAAGAAGATGATTTCTCTCTATTGTGTTGAAGAAAATGATGATTTCTTTGATGGTAGTGATACTTATGTTGATGCTTTTTTTTGTTGAATTAGGAGAAAGAACAGAAGTTGAAGCTTTGAAGAGTTGGATAGTACTTGGAGGACAAATTGAAAAAGATAGAATTGATTTGATCTTCTAACTGGTGGAAGGTAAATGAGGTAGGTATCCTCTTTGGCAAATGTAGCAAGGGATGTATTTTCTATCCAAGCATCTACTATGGCTCTATGAATCTATATTTAGCACGGGGAGAAAACTTTAAATAAATTTAGGAGTTCTTTAACACCTATTACCGCTGAAGTTCTCATATGTCTACATGATTGGTTGAAAAGCTCAAACAAACCTATTGAAAATTGAAGAATTAGTTCAAGACCTTGAATGATAATGAATCAGTGTTAGTATACAATCTTGTAAATTTTAATTACATTTTTACTTATTTTATTCATTCAATTTAATAAAAATATGGTTCAATTACAATTTTCAGAGGGGTCACAAGATCCAAATATTCTTCCAACTATAGTTGGCCAACTAAATTTGGAATGGTGTATTAAATTTATAAGGTAATATTTTGTTTTTTTATTTCTCTTTCATCTTAGAAATTTATGTCTACATGATTAACACGTTTTCATCTTTGCTTATCCTTCTACAGTGGAGAAGAAAGGAGGAGTTGTAGAAAAGATAAGTAATGGGTTTGGATTTCGTTGCTGTTACGGGATGGACCTTTGAAAAGATAATTATCATGGTTGTTATTAGTTGTATTTTTTTTGTTATATTAAGCTACCTAATTTTATCAATTACTTAAGTAGTAATTACTGCTACCAATGTTTGTGGTCATCTTTAGCTATTCCATAATATCTTAAGTAATTGTTTAAAAAATATAGTATTGCTATTATGGTTAACTTTCACTCGCCTGAACAAAGCCAACTTGTGACAAAACTAAGAACCAAATTAAGCACACAACTCATTCCCGTTCTATTTAACATTTCTATACTTTCTGAACATCAATGCTCTTGACAAGGTATTGGAACTCATTTTGGTATTTAGCCTATTTGACAAAACAAAATTGGCCCAATTTGAGTTTGAAAGATACATAACTATGGAATGATAAATGGTACAACAAAAGGTTTCGATGAACTAACTTGGCCAATTTGAAGAAAATAAATTGAAAAAAATGCCCGACTCAGTTCCGTCTCGGAACGGTTGCTCCTACCCAAAATCCTCGATCTACGTCCAATCCATCCCAATATTTTCAACCTATCGGACGGGTCTGGATCTTCAAAAAAAAAAATCTCAGAACTGTGGGAAGGGACTATGGATTTGTAATCCCCATCCCAATCCGTCCATGAGCACCCCTAGCATTTAGTGGTTTGTAGGTTTTATTTAAAAAATAAAATAAAAAAAAATTATTTTTATTATTTTTGATATTTTCAAAGGTTATAACCTTTGAAAATATCAAAAAATAATAAAAATAATTTTTTTTTATTTTATTTTTAAATAAAACCTACAAACCACTAAATGCTAGGGGTGCTCATGGGACGGATTGGGATGGGGATTACAAATCCCTAGTCCCTTCACACAGTTCTGAGATTTTTCTTTTGAAGATCGAGACCCGTCCGATAGGTTGAAAATATTGGGATGGGATTGGACGTAGATCGAGGATTTTGGGTAGGAGCAAATGGTTCCGAGACGGAACTGAGTTCGGGCATTTTTTTCAATTTATTTTCTTCAAATTGGCCAAGTTAGTTCATCGAAACCTTTTGTTGTACCATTTATCATTCCATAGTATGTATCTTTCAAACTCAAATTGGGCCAATTTTGTTTTGTCAAATAGGCTAAATACCGCAAATGAGTTCCAATACCTTGTCAAAGCATTGATGTTCAGAAAGTATAGAAATGTTAAATAGAACGGGAATGAGTTGTGTGCTTAATTTGGTTCTTTGTTTTGTCACAAGTTGGCTTTGTTCAGGCGAGTGAAAGTTAACCATAATAGCAATACTATATTTTTTAAACAATTACTTAAGATATTATGGAATAGCTAAAGATGACCACAAACATTGGTAGCAGTAATTACTACTTAAGTAATTGATAAAATTAGGCAGCTTAATATAACAAAAAAAATACAACTAATAACAACCATGATAATTATCTTTTCAAAGGTCCATCCCATAACAGCAACGAAAATCCAAACCCAATTACTTATCTTTTCTACAACTCCTCCTTTCTCCACTGTAGAAGGATAAGCAAAGATGAAAACGTGTTAATCATGTAGACATAAATTTCTAAGATGAAAGAGAAATAAAAAAACAAAATATTACCTTATAAAATTTAATACACCCATTCCAAATTTAGTTGGCCAACTATAGTTGGAAGAATATTTGGATCTTGTGACCCCTCTGAAAATTGTAATTGAACCATATTTTTATTAAATTGAATGAATAAAATAAGTAAAAATGTAATTAAAATTTACAAGATTTGTATACTAACCTGATTCATTATCATCAAGGTCTTGAACTAATTCTTCAATTTCAATAGGTTGTTTGAGCTTCTCAACCAATCTTGTAGACATATGAGAACTTCAGCTGTAATAGGTGTTAAAGAACTCCTAAATTTATTTAAAGTTCTTCCCCCAGTGCTAAATATAGATTCGTAGGCCATAGTAGATGCTTGGATAGAAAATACATCTCTTGCTACATTTGCCAAAGAAGGATACCTAACCTCATTTACCATCCACCAGTTTAAAAGATCAAAATCAATTCTATTTTTTTCAAGTTTGTCCTCCAAGTACATATCCAACTCTTCCAAAGCTTCAACTTCTTGTCCTTTCTCCAATTCAACAAAAAAAATCATCATCATAAGTATCACTACCATCAATGAAATAATCATTTTTCTCAACACAGTAGAAGAGAAATCATCTTTTTTTGATTCATCTTCATTTAAATCTTTATTATCATCCATCATCTCATTTAAAGTATTATACCCTTTTTCACCAAATTTTTAGCAATTCCTCACCATAATGCTAAGTGTACTTAACCTTGATATATTTGAGCTTTTATCTAGGGTCCAACACGGCTACTACAAAAGCATAATATTTGTTGACTGAAGTGAACCCAAATATTTTTTGAATTTATGTCTCATTTTCATACCAATTTCAGACACCATTGTATATCTACTATTTTTACAAAGCTCAATTTTTTTTCAAAATTCGAATAATCTCAGAAAATAAACACTAGAGGTAAAATATTATGAGCCAGAAAATTTACAAGTTACATCATAAAAAGTTTTCAAGAAACAAGCCAAATTATTGGCATTTGTTCCGTCTCTCTCAGTAGGAACATTTGAACCAAACTCCTTCAAAAACCTTTTTTCTATGTCCCCCAACTTATCAAATTCTTTTTGATATTTTATATCAGTTTGTAGCATCAAATAAGTTTAATTCCATCTTGTAGGACAATCTAATTGCAATGAAGATCCATACGTCAAGTTTGCTTCTTCAACACATAACTTAAACATATCTAATCTTTCAGGACTGCTCCTCACATATTTCACCACACCTCTAATTTTGTGAATAGAACCCTCAACTACTGCAATGCCATCTTTGACAATTAAGTTTAGGATATGAGCACAACATCTCATATGAAAATGCTCGCCTTTCAAAGGTACAACACTTTTCTTCACAAGCTTTTTTTTCAATTGTTCAACTGCAACATCATTATTTGATGAATTGTCAACAGTACTGAACATCAAATTTTTTCAAACCCCATTCATTCATGCAAAACTCAATAGCATTTATAATATTAACTCCAGAATGACTTTTAATTACACAAAAGTTCAAAAGCCTTTTATGCATATTCCATTGAAAATCAATGTAATGAACTGTCAAACATATATAAGAGAAATTTTGAATGCTAGTCCAAGTGTCGGTAGTCAGTGAAACTCTACAACAATGAGATGATATGCTATCAAATAATTTCTTCTTTTCCTTCACAAACAAAGAAAAACAATCCCTCAACACAGAGTGCCTAGATGGAATTTTAAATTGAGGCACACTAACTTCACAAAACTTCTTTAAACTCATCCCTCTCAACAAACAAAACGGCAATTCATCTTTTATGATCATTTTCACCAAAGCCTCCCTAACTTGTTGTTTATCAAATTGCCAACAAGTTAATTTTTTATCCTCTGAACTAGTACCTTTAGTGAAACTCAACAAAGATTTGACTTGTCTTAACCTTTGTGAGCTTATTAATTCTTTTTGTGTGGAAATTCCTACAAGTCTTTTAAAGTATTTCCATAAACCGAAGTTCCTTGATCACCTTTTGCCAAGTATTCTTTCCTTCACCATATACAAGCTTCCCTACAAGTCTCATTTCCCTCTGAATCAACTAAAATCTCATAAGTTTCCCAAATAGCAGACTTATACTTTTTATGAGCTTGATGTTGATATGTACCTTGACTTTCTTTTACAATTGGAATTGAAGAACCTGCGGTAACAATAGGAGGGTTCGTGAAAGGATGATGATTGGATTTTCCAGTACTTTGATCATTTGAAATGTGATCAACTTGAATTTATTATATTTTTCGTTTACCGCTGGA
The DNA here is from genome assembly GCA_029783825.1 of Sapria himalayana. Classification (NCBI taxonomy): domain Eukaryota; kingdom Viridiplantae; phylum Streptophyta; class Magnoliopsida; order Malpighiales; family Rafflesiaceae; genus Sapria; species Sapria himalayana. The sequence goes on from JAREIK010014359.1 coordinate 14,222, forward strand.
TTGTGCCATCTGCATTGCCATTAATTAATATGATATGATAAGCATAAATACATATAAATATTTTAAACAAGCAAGCTCTACAAAACTGACTGTAACACATTCGGCCCACTCATTTGGCCCAACCACAACACCACACCCAATACTCAACAAAACTAACTGAGACACATAATAATAATAATAATTAATCACTCAATTCTCATCAGAAAAACAAACCAAAAGGCTGGTGGCATCTAAGACATGGTGGAGGCAACCAAAAGTGCGACGGACAAGGGCTGGACCTAACTGAACACGGGTGGAACGGCATGAGGTGGCCTAGAACTTTTCGAAACTACAATAGCTGCGTCGGAATTGGATGCGCGGTAGCAAAATTGGTGGCATCTTCATGTTATATATATATATATATTCCTGATTCTAGTATAGGTTTTTTAGGACGAGACGGTTCTCGGGATGGATATTGCTTAAGATCCAGAACCATCCCAAAAGAAAAAATGCGTGACAGAACGGGACGGGAAAAGTCAAAGTCAACGGATTTTCTCAAACCCGATTCTTTCGGGACAAGGCTTCGGGTAGGGTGGCGAATCTCCGAGTCCCGTGAGCAGCCCTACTAAATGCATATAAAGTTAAATCAGTAAACTTCTAAACCTCATAATACCTAAATACATAAACCATTAAACTGCTATATACTACTTAATAATTAATAAATATGTTTTTTTATATTTATTATAATTTTAAATATTCATTTTAATTATTTATTAGTTTATTTTTATAGAAATATTTATGAAAAATAAAATTATGAGTGCGACATATATACTTTAATTAATTTATTTTTAATCAAAAAAAATATATGCTTATAAAAGAAGTAAAAATTTAAAAATTAAAAATTATTATCCAGTAATATATTTTACTTTAATTTTGAATCAATTTGGGATTTGTAAATATTTTTTAATTTATATCAATCTTTTTATTAATAGTTTATTAATTTAAATTTTGATCATTATTATATTATCTATCAATAAAATTGTTTATATTGAATTTATATCATATATAATTATTAATATTATTATAACTAAATATTGTATTCACATTTCAAAAAATTTAAAATATTATTATATTTTCAAAGGTTATAACCTATGAAAATGAGAAAAAATTACAATTTTTTTTGTTATTTTATTTTTAAATAAAACCTATAAACCACTAAATGCCTAAAAACATAAATTGCTAAAACTCCTAAATGACAAAACCTTTAATACTTAGACCATTAAACACGTGTACATTAATAAAAAATCATAAATCTCAATTTAATTTTTATTAAGTGTAATTTTATATTTAAATTTTAATTATTTATAAGTTTATTTTATATAAATATTAATTACAAAATAAAATTTAGTGAGACGGATCTAATTTAAATAATTTATTTTTCATCAAAAAATATATATCCTTATAAATAGAGGCAAAATTTTAAAAACAAAATTTTTTTATTTAGTAATAAATTTTATTTTATTTAGAATCATTTTAGATTTTGCAATTATATTTTAATTTATATCATTTTATTAATAATAGTTTATTAATTTTTTATTGATCATTATTATATATCTATTAATAAAATTATTTATATTGAGTTTACATTATATATAATTATTAAGATTATTATAACTGAATATTATATTCACATTTAAAAAATTAAAATTATTATATTTTCAAAGGTTATAATTCAAAAATTAAAAAAAATCAAAAAATTATATTTTTTATTTTTCATTCTTTAAATAAAAACTATAAATCACTAAAGGCCTAAACACTTAAATCACTAACCCCAAAACACATAAATAGTTAAACCATTAATCTAGTATATCCTTAATAAATAATAAATCTCTATTTTATTTGTATTCATTATTATTTTAAATATTCATTTTAATTATTTATTAGTTTATTTTTATAGAATTATAAATTAAAAATAAATTATGATGAAGACAATTATAATTTAAATAATTTACTTTTAATAACAAAAAATATAAACTTATAAAAAGAAACAAAACATCAAAGAAAGTATTATTTTTTAATATATTTTACTTTGATATTGAATAAATTTACATTTTGCAAATATATTTAAAATAATATCTATATTATTAATAATAGTTTATTAATTTATTTTTTGATCATTAATATAATATATTTCAACATAATTATTTATATTAAATTTACATGATATATAATTATTAAGATTATCATAACTAAATATAGTATTCACATATAAAAAAAATTTAAAAATTGTTATATTTTCAAAGTTTATAACCTTTAAAAATGAAAAAAATATCAAAAATAAATTTTTTGTTATATCATTGTTTATATAAAACTGATAAACCATTAAATATCTAAATACATAAATATCTAAACACCTAAACCCAGAAGCCCATAAATACTTAAACCTTTAAACTCGTAAACCTTAAATATAATTTAAATAATTTATAGAAATATTAATTACAAAATAAATTATGAGTGAGACAAATATAATTTTAATAATATATTATTCATCAAAATAGCATATAAGCTTATAAAATGATACAAAAACTAAAAAAAATTATTATTTAGTAATAAATTTTACTTTGATTTGAATCATTTTAGGTTTTTTAATTATATTTTAATTTATATCTAGCATATTAATAATAGTTTATTAATTTATTTTTTTGAAAATTTATATAATCTATGAATAAAATTGTTTATATTTAGTTTATTTTATATATAGTTATAATATTTATTATTACTAAATATTGTATTCACATTTTTAAAAAATTTTAAAATTATTATATTTTTAAATGTTATAAGCTAAGAAAATTTGAAAAAATATCAAAAATAATTTTTTTGTTATTTCATTGTTTAAATAAAACTTATAAACCATTAAATCCCTAAATACTTAAATTAATAACTTCTAAATCTCAAAAACCCTAAATAGATAAATTTTTTAAACATGTATATCCTAAATAATAAATAATAAATGTGATTTTTTTTTTTCATTATAATTTTAAATATTCATTTTAATTATTTATTTGTTAATTTTTATATAAATATTAATTACCAAATAAATTATAAGTTATACAAATATAATTTATATAAATTATTTTTCGCATAAAAATATATATAAATTTAAAATAAGAAGAAAATTAAAAACAAAAATATTATATAGTAATATATTTTGCTTTGTTTCTGAATCATTTTAGGTTTTGTAATTACATTTTAATTGATATCTATCTTATTAATAATAGATTATTAATTTATTTTTTGATCATTAATAAAATATTTATCAATAAAAATGTTTATATTGAATTTATATGATATATAAATTTAATAATTATTATGACTAAATATTATATTCACTTTTGAAAAAAGTTTTAAAATTATTATATTTTCAAAGGTTATAACCTTTGAAAATATCAAAAAAAAACAAAATTAATATTTTGTTATTTTATTTTTTAAATAAAATATATAAACCACTAAATGCATATATAGTTAAATCAGTAAACTCCTAAATACATAAACCATTAAACGCTATATACTACTTAATAATTATTAAATCTAATTTTTATTTTATTTATTATAATTTTAAATATTGATTTTATTATTTATTAGTTTATTTTTATAAAATATTTATTGCAAAATAAATTATGAGTGCGACAAATATAATTTAAATAATTTATTTTTATCAAAAAAATATAGACGCTTATAAAATAAGTAAAAATTTAAAAATTAAAAATTATTATTCATTAATATATTTTAGTTTAATCTTCAATTGATTTGGGTTTTGTAAATATTTTTTAATTAATATCTATTTTATTATTAATAGTTTATTAATTTAATTTTTGATCATTATTATATTATCTATCTATAAAATTGTTTATATTGAATTATATGGTATATAATTATTAATATTAAAATAACTAAATATTGTATTCACATTTCAAAAAATTTAAATATTATTATATTTTAAAAGGTTATAACATATGAAAATGAGAAAAATTATAATTTTTTTTTTATTTTATTCTTTTAATAAAACTATAAACCACTAAATGCATAAAAACATAAATTTTTAAACTCCTAAATGACAAAACCTCTAAATACTTAAACCGTTAAACAAGTGTACATTAATAAAAAATCATAAATCTCAATTTAATTTTTATTAAGTAAAATTTTAAATTTTTATTTTAATTATTTATCAGTTTATTTTTATAGAAATATTAATGACAAAAAAATTATTAGTAGACAAATCTAATTTAATTATTTTATTTTTCATCAAAAAGAATATATATCCTTATAAAAAGAGGCAAAATTTAAAAACAAAAAATTATTATTATTAATATATTTTTTATTTTTTGAATCATTTTAGATTTTGGAATTATATTTTAATTTATATCATTCTTATAATAATAGTTTATAAACTTTTTATTGATCATTATTATAATATGTATTAATTAAATTATTTATATTGAGTTTACATTATAAATAATTATTAAGATTATTATAACTAAATATTTCACATTTAAAAAAAATTAAAATTATTATATTTTAAAGGTTACCTTTAAAAATTAAAAAAAATCAAAAAATTAATTTTTTTTCATTCTTTAAATAAAAACTATAAATCACTAATGCTAAAACACTTAAATCACTAAACCCCAAAACACCTAAATATTTAAACCATTAAACTAGTATATCCTAAATAATAAATTATAAATATGTATTTTATTTGTATTCATTATAGTTTTAAATATTCATTTTTATTATTTATAAGTTTATTTTTATAGAATTATAAATTAAAAATAAATTATGAGGAAGAAAAATATAATTTAAATAATTTACTCTTAATAAAAAAAATATAACATTATAACAAGAAGCAAAACATCAAAAAATTTATTATTTAGTAATATATTTTATTTGATTTTATAATTACGTTTTGCAAATATATTTAAATATATCTTTCAATTTTAATAATAGTTTATAATTTATTTTTGATCATTATATAATATCTATGAATATAATTGTTAAAATTGAATTTACATGATATATATTATTAAGATTATCATAACTAAATATAGTATTCACATATAAAAAAAAATTTAATAATTATTATATTTCAAAGGTTATAACCTTCAAAAATGACAAAAAATAACAAAAATATATTTTTGTTATATAATTGTTTAAATAAAACTTATAAACCATTAAATGCCTAAATACATAAATCTCTAAACTCCTAAATCCCAAAGCCCCTAAATACTTAAATATTTAAACTCGTAAACCTTAAATATAATTTAAATAATTTTATAAATATTAATTATAAAATAAATTATGAGTGATACAAATATAATTTAAATAATATATTTTTCATCAAAAAAATATATAAGCTTATAAAATGATGCAAAAACTAAGAAAGATTATTATTTAGTAATAAATTTTACTTTGATTTTGAATCATTTAGGTTTTTTTAATTATATTTTAATTTATATCTATCATATTAATAATAGTTTATTAATTTATTTTTTGATAATTGATATAATATCTATCAATAAATTGTTTATATAGTTGATATTATATAATTTATAATAATAATTATTACTAAATATTGTATAAACATTTTTAAAAAATTTTAAAATTATTATATTTTCAAATGTTATAACTTTTCAAAATTTGAAAAAATATCAATAATAAATTTTTTTATTTCATATTTAAATAAAACCTATAAACCACTAAATGCCTAAAAACATAAATTGCTAAACTTTTAAACGACAAAACCTTTAAATACTTAAACCATTAAATTGGTATACATTAATAATAAATCATAAATCTCAATTTAATTTTTATTAAGTATAATTTAATATTTTTATTTTAATTATTTATCAGTTTATTTTTATAGAATATTAATTACAAAAATAATTATTAGTGAGACATATAAAATTTAAATTAAACCAGTATACTCTAAATAATAAATAATATATCTCATTTTTTTCATTATAATTTTAAATATTCATTTTAATTATTTATTTGTTTATTTTTATATAAATATTAATTACAAAATAAATTATGAGTTAAACAAATGTAATTTATATAAATTATTTTTCAACAAATAAATATAGAAAAACTAATTAAAAAAAGTATAAACTAAAAAAAAAATTATTATATAGTAATATATTTTGCTTTGTTTCTGAATCATTTTAGGTTTGTAATTATTTTTAATTGATATCTAACTTATTAATAATAGATTATTAATTTATTTTTTATCATTATTATAATATTTATCAATAAAAATGTTTATATTGAATTTATATGATATATATATTTAATAATTATTATAACTAAATAATATCTTCACTTTTGAAAAAAATTTAAAATTATTATATTTTCAAAGATTATAACCTATTAACATGTGAAAAAATAAAAAAAATATTTTTTTTCTTTATTGTTTAATTAAAACCTATAAACCACTAAATTCTTAAAGACATAAATCACTAAACTACAAAATCCCAATATCCCTATATATACAATCATTTAAACCTGTATACCTTAAATAATAATTAATAAATCTTTTTTTATTTGTTTTCATTATAATTTAAATAATTTATTTTGATTCTTTAGTTTTTTATCTATATATATATTAATTATAAATAAATAATGAGTAAAATATATAATTTATAAAAATTATTTTTCATCAAAAAAGAGATAAGCTTATAAAAAGAATAAAAATTTAAAAACAAATTATTATTATTAAGTAATATATTTTGCTCTGCTTTTGAATCATTTTAGGTTTTGATATTATATTTTAAGTAATATCAATGTTATTCATAATATATTTTTAATTTATTTTTTGATAATTATTAGAATATCTATTAATAAAATTATTTATATTGAATTTATATGATATATAATTATTATGATTATTATAAATAAATATTTAGTCACGTTTTGAAAAAAATTAAAAATTATTTTATTTTCAAAGCTTATATAACCTTTGAAAATATCAAAAAATAATAAAAATAATTTTTTTTATTTTATTTTATAAATAAAAACAATAAACCACTAAATGCATACACAGTTAAATTAGTAAACTTTTAAACCCAGTAATGCCAAAATACATAAACCATTAAACTTCTATATACTACTTAATAATTAATAAATCTAATTTTTATTTTTATTTATTATAATTTTAAATATTCATTTTTATTATTTATTAGTTTATTTTTATAGAAATATTTATTACAAAATAAAGT